>JABUQX010043792.1:25000-26006 GCA_015478945.1 Trachelipus rathkii
CCAACAGATCGCGCCACTCGGAAAAAGAATATCAAAGAATTTAAATACTACCCAAAAGCTCCCTCAACAAAAATTTCTTTTTTCCGTCGCAAATAAAAAAATAGTTTAGAAGACAAAAATTGAGGTGGCCCTTTTCTGATAATATCGCCCACTAAAAAACACCCATTGAAATATTAGAACAATAACTGAATCACAGATTGGATGGGTCTGCTGTTTTTTTTGTGTACACTTAGACTTTTCACAAGCACATAAATAGTAACATTAACATACATAACAGCACAAGGAAACTAACACATTCAAAGAACCAATGCAGGCACTGGACATCAAAAATAACAAACAATAATATCTCATCAACCATATATAACAATATATCCCCATCATGAACTACGCTTGTCCGCTGCAATTATGACTCAACATTAACAAAGGTAAAACATGAGGAAAGAAAGTGTTCCAAACAACACAAACCGAATGGATTCGGAATGTATAACAAGGAGTACACTTACCATCCACCTGGTCATAAGCCAACACGTAACCGACAAAACGAATATACTACCTACAGATAAAATTCCAACCTTTAGGATAATGATAGGGGTTCACGGCTTGCAACTTCTTATCGCTAATACAAAGGAGCAGATGATCCTATTACACATTCCCTAGTTCAAACTGCACATTTCTTTAACCTTCACTGTGCACCAAGGTAGTACTAAAAGCGACTTCCATCTTCCAGTCGCTTAATTTATTACAAATGAAATCCTATAGTATCATTCACCACTACAAAGACAACAGCCCGTCATAGCATCAACAAGATAGGACACATTTCTACCTAATAGAACAATTATGTATTTATCGAAATACGTCAACTCAAAGCGAATTTATAACATCAAATTTGTCTCACCCACCAGAAATAAGACAGGTGCTGTGAATTTATACACTTGTCCCAATAAAGCCATACCCAGGCTCCACCTTTCAGCCAATGTAGATGCGTCTGCACACCGCGAAACTGTTT
>JABUQX010043793.1:10000-15000 GCA_015478945.1 Trachelipus rathkii
TTCTTCCTTTCGTAAATTACATTTGCAATGTATCCAAAAAAATGAACCTTTTTTTCTAATTTTGGATGATATTTTTCCCAAGGTCTTAATAAGAGATTATAATATTTTAGTTTCTTTCCTTTACTTAGAACGTATCCTCTTTTATGAAACATTTTTAGGGTATTACTCTCTCTTGAGAGACCTATTTTAGCCAACCACTATAATAGTGGTTGCACTACAATTTCCCTTGTTACAGCATTTCAATATTTGTTACTCCTATATGTTTATGTAGTTTGTTTTCACTTGTTAGAGTCCTACAAAGTAAGAATTATTTAAATACCAATTCCTTACATAAACTGAATCAGATTTTAAACTTTCTTTAAGTGATCCTTGAGCGTTATGCAGGCAGGTCCTTGCAATAAATGAATTTGCGATTGATGTTAAATACAAGTAACAACTCAATGGTCACAGTCGTATTTCATCTCTTTATATCATATTAAGGATAATCTCCTCAAATTATTGAAAATAAACAGATTCTCAAATTTAAGAACGAAAACTTCTTTATAAGGATGGACTACCTCTGGCTTACCGTTGTCATCGACGTTACGAATGAAGTATGTAAGCTACAGAGCTTTTTCCCTTCTATCTTGCTATCTCCTGATAAAGTTAGCAGAGATATTTGAGACCTTTTCATTCTAATGGAAGTTTTAAAGGCGTCAAGTTGGAAACGTCAGGTATACACCTGAAGTTTCTTTCCCCAACAGTCAATCTGATCAAATCGAAACCCTCGTAGAATTATTAAAATATCCTTACATTAAAGAAAGAAAATTCAAGCATAGGACTCGACTGCTGGTTATTTTATAGAGATTGGAAGTATCTAATTAATTATTAGAAAATAAAGGAGGGATTTTAGCAAAATGGCAAAAATTTCGTGGAAGGAAAAGCAGAAAAAGAAAGAATGTTAGACTGAAAAAAAATATTTTTTCGGCCATTAATTTTGGAATCATAAGTTTGTCAGAATCTTCTTACAGAACTGAAAATCTGTGATTAAAGGCTAGGATTGTCGTTGTTGAACCTTGTGATTTAAAATGAATAATAATCTCGAAAAAGAACCGGGATCGGAGCCAGATAGTTCAGTTTCAGGAATTCTTTCTTGTGACATCTAGTGAGTTGAAGATGAAGGAGTCAATGTTGATAGGTAATGGTACCAACTGGAGCACACAAGAACAGCGAATTGAAAAAAATAAAAATAAGCCCATCAAATATTAGTGGTTTTGAAAATTCCCTTTTGGAAAAATACAAAACAGAATTCCTTAAAATAAGGCATTAGATGTAAAACATAATAAAGACCGAAATCAATGGTTAAATTTTGGCAGGAGCTGTTGCACAAATAACGTAATTTGACTCCCACTCAACTGTGCGTACTGAGGGCGCTTATTTTTTGAATCATAAAATACGAAAATCGATTATTTAAGAGCTTCCTTAAAGGAGATTTTAAAGTGAAGCAGTTTTATTCTTTAAAAGCAACTGATATGAACTAAAATTATATTTTAAATTACAAGAATTATCTTTACTGAAATATGGAAAAGTTTATAATTAAAAGGCGTTTTCGTCTTCATTTGTGCTTACGGAACGGTAAATAGATGCTTGAAATTTGCGTGTTCGTTTTTGTTAAATTTATCGTTAAAATCGTAAGAAATTGGTTATCAAACAGTAAGAGGTGGCCCAATTGTGATTCTTGCTAATTTCCTTGCGTAAACGCTGAATTAGGATGTGCTTACGCAAAAATGTTAACATAAATGCGTCTGGAAGCAATCAGGAAATTATTTTTATTTTATTTTATTTTTTTTTTACATTGGATAGGGAAGGCTTATGAGTATGACTAAAAATATTAAGGCTGTGCCAAATATTTGGTGTGGATAATTCATATTTTTTTCATATTTGATATATTCGTAAAGAAATCATATGATAATGTTTTCGCTACGTGATAGGCCCGTTGGAATTTGATGATGTTTCATTAAAAAAAATCAGCTTTAAAATCTAATTTCTTCAAATCCATGAACCTACAATCACATAGTTGATGCAATATATTTTGTCGTATAAACCTTTGTTTTATTTTTTTTTATTTCTAGTTTATTCCAAATCGCCGGCCCATCACAACAGCCGATAAAATTGTTTTGTAAACAAAAGAAAAATCTCAGTAACTGTAGTGGTCGATTATGTGCGAAATTCGTGTTCAAACTGTGTAATCATTTCTTAACTGTGAGTTAAGCACAAATAACAAAATGAAACGGTTTTGTTTTAAGTTGACTAGAATCCAAATCCAAATTTTTGCAAATTTGCAAGATAAAATAAAGGTGGCCACAAACAACTAATTCTTTTTTTACAAACATAAAAACTTTATAACTAGAGAATTAATGACACCATGTTTTAATGGAGATGAAATTATAACTAAGTCTGGAGTCGGAGTCCGGAGCCGGAGCCAGAACATTTAAAAATGAATGGAGCGGAGCCGGTTAAAAATTTTAAATGATGGAGTCTGACCAACCCCAAAATTTTCCGACCTCCACAGCCCCTGATCTTGTTAAGCAACCGAGAAACCTGTTTGGGCTTCGAATTAATTTTAATTATCTGATATGCAAATTTTTTACTCTAAATACTACATCATATAAATTAAATTATAAATAGACTTATATTAACTAATTAGTTAAAAAAATCTACTTTTCAACTCCTCAAACGTTAAGGAGATGACCTCTCGCCCGCGAGATTTCCTTCCTTCAATTTTCATTCAATTTTGACCATTTGGAGTTTCATATCTTTTCAGCCGCCACCAATTCCCCGCTTCTCCTCACATTAAGCCGTCGTACGTTTTGGAGATGGGTTCAGGATGAAAGTGGGGAAGAAAGGAAGGCAACCAATGGCTCAATTTCAGCACTAACAGGGCTTCCGCGACCCACGTTTTAACAAAGTACAATATAGAAGGAGGTAAGTTTGTAAAAATTAATTAAATACTATATATATATATATTATAATATATATTATATATATAGTTATATATATATATATATATATATTATATAATGGATATAATATATATATATTATAATACATATATATATATATATTACTGATATATATATATTATATATATATATATATATATTATATATATATATATATATTATATATATATTATATATATATATATAATATATTATTATATATTATATATATATTATTATTATATATATAATATATATATATATATATATATCCTTCCCGGTGGGCAAAAACCGAGACTGCACTAAATCTTCATAGGAATGCCGGAGACCCACCAAATTGCACAGCCACATGAAAAGCCGACATGCCCCGATAAACGGCATTTGAAAGTGGGCAAGTCAAAGGCAGTTGGGAAAATATGATTTAAATGTGTTCTCGACTTTATATGTGGTCTTCTTGAAACGAGACAAATCAGTTGAGTTTGTGGAGAGATTGGAGAGAGAAAGGATAGAGAGTCTGTGTAGAAAGAACTTGTTTCACAGACTCTTCCTCAAGGGAGGAGTATTCGACTAGTGAGTTCAGAAGAACAGTGTCCCCATTGTAGTAGAGAGAGTATAGGGAGAGTGAATGCTTACAGATCGACGGCTTTCCATTGAGATTGGAGAGACTAAGTTGAGAGTATGAGAGTTTAGTAAAAGTTCAAAAAGCCCTAGACTTCCACCTTATCAAGGAGAACACTAGTGTGTGGGAACCACGCCCAGCATATGGCGATGCACACTCCCATAGAGGGCGAACAATGAGCCTTAAACCGAGCAAGAAACTGGGGTGGTGAGAAGAAGCCCCGAAAGCGTCTCAAGAACTAGCCACCTCTTTGAAGATCTTTAAAAAGAGAAGTAAGAGATCCTAATAATTAAGGTCACGAGAAAAGGAAACGCCAGAGAGAGAGAGAGAGAGAGAGAGAGAGAGAGAGAGAGAGAGAGAGAGAGAGAGAGAGAGAGAGAGAGAGAGAGAGAGAGAGAGAGAGAGAGAGGAGAGAGAGAGAGAAGAGAGAGAGAGAAAGAGACAGAGAGAGATTCCTTAGAAATAAGGTCACGAGAAAGGAAAACCAAAAAATAATTAAGAAAGTAAGAAGAAGTTTGAGGTTATGTATTTTTGAAGATTATTTCGAATACAGAAATGAAGAATCTATGTTTTGAGGCTTTGAAAACTACCATGTTTTCTTGCCCCAATTAGGAATTCGAGAAAGATCAGTGGTTAGTTGCTCCAAGGCTACCATCTTGGCATTGATGCTAACTGGATCGAGAATGGTTCGAACTCCCAAATTGGAAGGATTAATGAAGAGTTGAGTCATCCGGGCATGGGAGTGGATAGGAGCGAAGTTGTAGGGAGAAGAATCATTAATGAAAAGAAGATTAAAACTTGGGAAAGTCAAAACTTTTTGGGACTGCTATAGAACGGACCTCCGGGAAATGAATCATGGAAGGTCAGAGGGAAGGTCAGATAGAGAAAGATAAGAGAAGTTTTTGAAGTCAAAGTTTTGTGCCAGACTCTACTGAAAACTTTTGATACGTCTAACGCCAAACAAAAAATTCGAAAAATGCTATATAAAAGGGATCAAGAGAGAAAGGAGATTACCACTAGAAGCGTTTCTTACAAAAGCCATACTATAGATTAGATTAGTAGAATTAAGACGTTTCCGCATGCCTTTCAAGTGACGGAAGATTTCATATTTTTTTATTTAAGAAAAAAGGAAGGTTAAAGCGAAAGAATGTTAGTTATAGGGTTCAGAAAGGGCCTTCCCTTTTTCGGCAAACAGGTTGAATGACGCGAACTGTTTCCAAAAGAAAGGAAGGACGAGTTGAAAAGATAGAGAACGAAATAGTTTTCCATGGCATTGAGTAGCTCAAGTTTTAAAGAACCAAAGGAGGAATCCGTCAGGGCCGTACCCGTCTTCTTAGTGATAAACTCCAAGAGAGAGGACAAAAACATCTTTAGCATAAAATTTAAAGTTGTTAGGCAAA
>JABUQX010043793.1:17500-22500 GCA_015478945.1 Trachelipus rathkii
GTATTTTCTCCTTATCAGGTAGTCAAAGAATTAAAGAAATTCGTCCGGTAAGTCCATGTTATCATATATGACAGAACTATATCATTATCAGGATGATCTAACTGATTTTTTCAAACATAAGACTTGAAAACAGGGACAGGGTGGAAAAATTAGCAACAATGTGAAAGTTCAAAGATGAAAAGATTCGTATGTATAAGTTATAAAAATAAGAATGTAGGATTATATTCCAAGGTGATCAAGGGTAAGGTTGGAGAGGCTTTTTAACCCCGCCTAAATATTTGGAATATTGGTTCATTCTAATTCATTAGCGAAATTAAATCGAATAATGCATTTGAATCTTTAAACCTATTAAAATTGTTTTAAAAAACAGTATTGTTACCAAAATTCTAATAAACTTTTTAAAGAAACTTGAATAGCACATAAAAAAATTATAATTTGGGCCAGGTTTCATAAAAGGATTCGAGGACACCATTAATATCGTTTCCATCTTTTGCTGTCAATTCACTCATAAGCAGAGTATATTTTGCAATGCGAATGGTTAGACGTGTGAGAAATGAGAAGTTGAAATATCTATCGCGGATTACTCTCAAAGCCCTTCCACTGAAAAAAAAACTAAATTAAAATTTTAATCTTAGTAAAGTAAAGTCTTTATTCAATACAAATTATTTCCTGCAGCAATGGGTTTAAAGAGAATAAATTTTATAGTTGAAAAGCATCATCCGTACAACTGCAATTTTTAGCGAATTGAAGATAAATACATATCTCGCATTATTAACTCTATATCCGTGAATAAGCCAAAAGGTAACAAGTAAAAGCCCTCTATAACAAGCCAAATTCTCTGTTATGTAAGAAATTTAGCATAAGCACAAAAGCGATTTTGTACAGTTCATATAAAATTATTTATATTTCTCTTGTTTAATTTCCCCAACGCAATCAAAATTACGGCTCGTGCAAAAGGTAAAGTTCTTAATGCAAAATTTGACCATTCAAAAAAAGTCGCATCATAAGATAGAATGTAGCAAACTGCAGTAGACATTCGTTCACTGAAAGCAACTTTGGTAGGTAATTAGACCAGAATGCATAATAACAAGCACCAAAACAAAACAACAACATAATATTAACAACCTTAGTTTTTTTTTAACGGATTTTTATCTATAAATTAGCTTCACTATTTAAAATTTTTTGGCAATTAATAGCAAAAATATTCATATTTATCTGTTTCAAATAAATCAAACTTAGAATGTGTTAACGTAAATCAAGTGGAAGAAGTTTGTTCTCAACAACACACACACACACACACACACACACCACACACACACACACACACACACACAACACACACACCACACACACATATATCCAAACATATATATATATATATATATATATCATATATATATATAATATATATATATATATATATATATTATATATATTTATATATATATATATAATATATTATATATATATATATATATATATATATAATATATAGGTGAAACTAAAGAAGTTACCCTCATGATATCTCAAAACTAGGATAGATACAAGAAAACTGATAACATATATGGAATCAGCGTAAATAAATTTGTATGGAAAAATGAAAAAAAAAAATTTACCTTTTTTTTTTATTTTTTTTTTTAATTCCAAAAAAAAAAATAGGTGCAAGAAAACTAATAACATATTTAGAATCAGCGCATGAAATATGTTTGGAAAAAAAGATTTTTTTTTTTTTAACTAAAAGAATACCCCAGGGTAAACCGCAAAAATTGCAAAGAGTCGGGGTCTCCCTCGCCTCACTGGGGGACGAACGGGGTTGGACCTATTTCCCCCCTCCGGGGTAGGGTCTCCCCGGAACCCCCGCTCCTTGGTATTTGGTGTCGCGGGGTTCCTCCGCCTTCCCCTACGTGGTATGGAAAACGTCCCCCCTCTGTCCCACCGTCGTCTATTTCCCCCATTTAAAAAAAAAAAAAAATAAAAATTTTAAAAATACGCCTTTATTTCCACCAAAATGTATGTTTTTTAGTTTTTCTTCTACCTAATAGTACGTTTTGGAGATATAAAAAAAAAAAATAATTTTTTTTTTCCATTTACATACAACTTTCCATACGTGATTCCATATATGTTATCAGTTTTCTGTACTCATCTTAAGTTTTCGAGATATCAATGCGGGTACTTCATTTAAGTTTTGGCCATATAGAATATATATATTATATATATATATATATATATATATATATATATAAAATATATTATATATATATATATATATATATATATATATATATATATATATATATATATAATATTATATATATATATATATATATATATATATATATTAATATATATATATATAATATATATGGAAAAGTTTAATTTCGTCCACACGTAATACTGTAATTACTAAATTACCGTATATAAACACCAAAGTTTAATTAAGATATAAACATTTTTTAGGGGCGAAATGAATACTATTTAAAGTATTTTTTTTTTTGCTGTTTTTGGAAATCTAGTTTTGCTGTGCGACAATTCTTAAATTAAATAAAATGTATTGAAAATAAAGTGTTGAGCGGTCAAACGTAAAAGAAAATGTTTTTTTAATTTTTTTTAAGAGTAACTAAATTTTTTTTATACGAAAGGAAATTTTTTTTTTCCTAAGTGGTAACCTAACCTAACCTAACCATCATTTCACCCCTAGAACATAGTACAAAAAATTCAATGTTAGCCCCTTAGAACATCTATTTTATGCATCAAATCAATATAGGTTACCTGCGATTTTTTTTTTTTTTTTTTTTTTGATCCGACCTCCCGTTCCGTGTGGGCCTTTTAAATAACTTTGTCATATATATATATTATATATATATATATATATATATATTATATATATATATATATATATACTATATATATATATATATATATATATATATATAATATATTTAGGTATATATATATTATATGGTAAGAAGGTGGCTGGTGCAATTAAATCCTTGGTGGATGTAAGAGGACTAAGTCTAGTGCGCTACGATCTTATATGAGGGTATATTGTTACCTGTGTTAATGTATATAGTGGAAACTATGGTCTGGAATAAGAGGTATGAATCTAAAGAACAATATGTTCAGATGGACAATCTTAGGAGCGTCTTAGGTGTGAGAATGATTGATAAAATGAGGAATGAACTCATTAGGAGTTGTGTGGTGTGAGAAAGGCGTAAATGAGAGAATAAATGAAGTACACTGAGATGGTTTTGGTCATGTGGTAAGAATGGATGATAGTCGGTTGGTTAGCGGATATATATAAGCGGTGAGTGTGTGGCTGGGAATCGAAGAACTGGGAGACCAAGAAAAAAGTGGATTGATTGAGTCAGTAAAAGAATGACTGAAGGAAGAAGATGTGAGTTTTGGCAGAGGCGAGAAGAAATGTGCATAATAGGAGCGAGTGGCGGGTTTTTGTGTGGGGGTATGGTTGTGGCCCACCTGGGCCAAGGGATGAACCCTACATCGAGAGATGCCACAGTGAGGGTCCGTCGCAGTTCCCATGAGCCCTGAGGTGGATTTTCCAGACTGTGACGGTTCTCGCTTGGAGGTATAAAGGTGGCGGTAAGGCTGGGTTTTCTTTTCAACTTGCATCATGTTCTTCTCATTATACCTAATAAACCACGTCCCCCAGACCCTCCTGGTATTCACACGGAAACAGGTTATTAGTGAGAGGGGTACTGTGGTGAACATTTACTGCAGCCCAGCTATCCAAGGTTTCACCCAACTTCTCCTCCAGAGGTGTCTGCTGGATTATGGGGCCTTCAAGTTTCTAAATATTTAGAAATGATATCAAAGAAAATCTTGTTTTAAGTTTCATTTTGAAATTATGTCCGTGTATGTAAATAATATATGTAATGTATAAATTGTATAATATATATATATATATATATATATATATATAATATAATAATATATATGATATATTAATATATATATATTATATAATATATATATATATATATATATATATAATATATATATATATATAATATATATAATGGTAGAGATGCTTAAAGTTTGTTCCAAATTATAAAAACTCAACATAAGTGGGTCACTTTCAGACTCACTCCCATCCTATCTACTTCAGTGCCTTGATGTGGTCCTGAGTAAGATTCGATGCATATTACACTTTATTTCCCTTCCAATGATCCTGGTCTTGACAAGCTTGGTACTTCCCCTCATTTAACTTACGTACCAACTCCGAGTTTGAAGTGAGGATGAAGGGCTGTTGCCATAAGCAAATCAAATTCATCAAAGATACTGCTGAAACCCTCGGTTCAAACCCTTTTCTCTCCCTTTGTTTGGCTTTGGTTGCTTTAGCAAATTTGCGCTTTGCGCTCTTAAAAAGTTGTTGAACGCAAATGCAAAAGCGCACATTTTTCGAAATTTCGCGCAAACGCAAAAGAGCACTTTTTTTACCTAAAGCGCAAATTGCGCTTTTACGCTTTCAATTGCACTTATGCCAACCTCTGATTATTAATAGCCGTTGCTGTCACTAATTATCTAGACTGCAATGTAGTACATAACAGAAAAAGTGAAGGAGAATACTGTTGAAGTTATAAATAAATTTGCTTTTGATTATAGATTTCAAAAGATATGAGTTTTTTTGAAGAAGGTTTAATACCTTGATCCATTCAAGGACCTCTAGAGCTTCAACGAATGTTTTAAAAATTTCTCAGACCGTAACTTTCCACCAACCTTGTTTCACCCATTCCTGCTAGTCAGCTAAACGGGTAATATCAAAGCTAACTTTTTCGTAACCTGATAAGCATTTTCACTAATTTTGAAAAACGTTAGCGGATTAAATAACTTTCGCTAAATTTTCTGACGCTAAATTTAAGTCCGCTAAATCTAAAATCACACATGTTTGTCCCTGTTCTGTGAACGTTTTTGTGATAATCTGTCTGTCAGATGTCAACTTTGAGAGGTTGACATTTATGAAGGGCAGCAATCATCACGTC
>JABUQX010043794.1:0-42500 GCA_015478945.1 Trachelipus rathkii
CCCTGGTGCGGTGCGGTGCGCAAAATTCCGGTGCTTGGCCAACCCTATCGCATATATTAAGGTAAGGTCCACGCAAACATCAGTCAGTGTGTGTGTGTATGAAGATGATGATGTGAATTTCGACTTTTCTAATATTTAGAGTAAAATTCGCGAGTAACATTAACATTAAGATCCATCTCAACTAGTGATGAATGGATAAGAAAAATTAAAATAAATTTAAATTAAAATTAAATAAACGTGACTATCAAATTTTGTTGATCCTCAGATTTAAAAAAATATTTTATATTTTTGCAATTTCATAAAATTTGAGCAAAAATGGGCATTTATTAAATAAACGTGACTATCAAATTTTGTTGATCCTCAGATTTAAAAAAATATTTTATATTTTTGCAATTTCATAAAATTTGAGCAAAAATGGGCATTTATTCATACAAAATATATCTAATGTTACCAATAGTCTTGTTCCAACTTTTTTTGATGCAAGAAAAATGGGACCCATTTTGTCCAATACTCTTCTTACAAATGACTACTCGTATCCAATGGACTAGTTTACTTACTTCCTAGCAAAATACATGATAAAATATACATATATTTACTTATAAATAATATAAAAATTAAAATAAATTTAAAAAAAAAAAAAAATGGCCAAAAGGTTTTGTAGCTTCTCAAATTTTAAAAACAATCCTCTTCTTTTTTCCTGTCTGAACATATGCTTGTCAAAGGGGTTAGAGCTTCATTGACCATCAACTGACTTACTATACCTATTATTATTATTATTATTATTATTATTATTATTATTATTATTATTATTATTATTATTATTATTATTATTATTATTATTATTATTCCTCTGATAAGGTACCCACATTGACGTGGTGGGGGTGGGGGTGGGGGTGGGGGGCTCAGATACCTTTTCCGAATTATATATCTGAGAAGATTTACGTTGTTTTTAGTTGATTTCCCCCCCCCCCACCTTTTTTTGTTTTGTAGTTGTCCTACTTTCCCATTATGGTCTATGCTCTGTAATATATTTTTTTATAATTATTATTCATATATATTTTTATTCTTATTTTTCTTTTCATTTTCATCATTATATTGTACTTTTTGTGTGCCGCTCACACTTTACCTGTCCCTTCCCCAATTTGTATTCCTTTTCCTCCTTTCTTTTGTACGTATTACTCTGTGTATTCCTGCTCTCCTATGGGTGGTGCCCCAGTTTCCTCCTTGTTCCTGGTAGCTATCGGGTTGATGTCTCTGTGCGTATATAGTGCCCATCTCGCCCACCTTCCCCTGTGGGTAAGGGTACAGGTCAAAATCCGGTTGTTCTCGCTTTTCTTCGGGCCGTCTATTGTAGGGGACCCGAACCTTGGCTAACTACCGAGGAGGCTGTCCCGCACTTGGGTGTATGTAAACTTGTGCTTCGCGTCTAATTCGTGTGGTGCACGGCTACTATTTTGTCATCTTAGGGACTAAATACGGAGTTCCGGGAGGCTTTTCCGATGTCACACCCACAGCCTACTTTCGGGGGAGGAGGTATATAGCTTTGGGCATAGTTTCCGCGGTCACGCTCTCAGGACTTTTATTATTTAATTTATATTTAGGGTTGGGATTAAAAAAAAACCGTTCGTTTTTTTAAAAAAAAAACACGTTTTTTTTAAAAAAAAGACCAATGGCCAAATTTTTTTGTTTTTTTTTGTTTTTTTTTAAATTACTTATTTTTTATATATATCAAGTCTTTTTAGGGTATTTAGCATTAAAATACAGTAAATACAATATGTTAAAAGAGGTATACAATATATAAAGTAGAGTTTAGTGCTTAATAAAGTTTTATTAGTGCTCTAGGGCATATAATTATTACATTTCACATGATCTGATTATTATTATTATTATTATTATTATTATTATATATATATATATATATATATATATATATATATATATATATATATATATATATATATATATATATATATATATATATATATATAAAAGTATATAATATATATATATATATAAATATATATATATATATATATATATAAAGAAGTATATATATATATATATATATATATATATATATATATATATATAGGTATATCTGTATAGATATATATATATATATATATATATATATATATATATATATATATATATATATATATATAAATATATATATATATATATATATATATATATATATATATATATATATATATATATATATATATATATATAAATATATATGTATATATTGTTGAGATGGTTTGGTCATGTGAAGGATGAATGATAGTAGGTTGGTTAAGCGGATGTATAGTGGTGTGTGTTGGGAACCGACCGGCTGGGAGACCGAAGAGAAAGTGGATTGAGTCGGTGAACGAATGTCTGAAGGAGAGAAATGTGAGTTTGGCAGAGGCGAGAATAAAGGTGCATGATAGGAGAGAATGCGGGGTTTTGTATGGGGGCATGGTTGTGGCCCACCTGGGCCAAGGGATGAACCCTTACATTGACGATTTACCATAGTGAGGGTCCGTCGCGGTCCCATGATGCTCTAGGGTGGATTTTCCGTCTGTGACGAGCTCTCTCTAATTAATGGTACAGAGGGGCGGTAGCTTTCTTTTTCGACGTTTGTCATGTTCTTCTACTGCTTTTCTTCCGATGCTTGTACAGCACCTTACCCCAATCTTGGGGACAAAGAGGAAGGTGAAGAAAGAAAAGAAAGAATATATAAATATATATATAGTATATAAATATATATATATATATATATATATATATATATATATATATATATATATATATATATATATATATATATATATATATATATATATATATATATATATATATATTCTTCATCTACTTTTTTCTCCCCAAGACTGGTGGTAAGGTGCGTAACAAGCATCAGAAAAGAAAAGCAGTAGAAGAATATGACAAAAAGTCGAAAAGAAAGCCCAGCTTAATTAGTAAGGACTCGTCGCAGTCAGAAAATCCACCCTATAGCTTCACGGGACTGCGACGGACCCTCACTATGGTAAATCATCGGTGTAAGGGTTCATCCCTTGACCCAGGTGGGCCAAAACCATACCCCTCACAAAACCCCGCCATTCTCTTATTATGCACCTTTATTCCCTGCCTCTGACAAACTTACATTTCTCTCTCATACATTCGTTTACTGACTCAATCCACTTTTTCTTCTTCGATCTCCCAGCCCGTCGGTTTTCAACACACTCGCCACTATACATCTGCTTAAAAACCGACTATCATTCATCCTTTCCACATGACCAAACCATCTCAACATACTTTCATTTATTCTCTCGTTTACCCCTTTCTTCACACCACACAACTCTCTAATATGTTCATTCTCATTTTATCAATTCTCTCACACCTAGCTCCCTAAGATTGTCCATCTGAACACATTGAACTTTTAGATCTATACTTCTTATTCCAGACCATAGTCTCACTACTATACAATAACACAGGTAACAACATACCCTCATGTAAGACCCTAGCGCACTCAAGACTTAGTCCCTTTACATTCACCAATGATTTAATTGCACCAGCCACCTTCTTGTCATTCACAACTTTCCTACTAAACTCTGCATCATCCGTTCCCTTCTTATCCAACATATACCCTAAATATTTAAACTCAGACACTTGTTCCAGCTGCTCAACATCTAACATAACTTCACACTGAGGACTGTCCTCACTCACAACCATAACCTAACTCTTATCTACGTTTACTTTCAAACCCCTCCTTTTACACACCCTGCCAAATCCCCTACCAATCCTCTCAAACTCTTCAGATTCGCCACCACAAAACCAAATCATCCGCATATAATAGGTAGGGCACCCTCCACTCATCTCCATCATTCTAACACCATTTCCTGTCACGCCCACCTTCAATTCTTTCATAACCCCATCCATATACAAATTGAATAACCAAGGAGACATAACACAACCCTGCCTCACTCCGCTATTAATACTAAACCAATCACTTTTGACACCATTTATTCTTACACACACCTCACTATCGTCATACATACTTTTGATTCCATTCAGAAGCCTGTCACCAACACTATATATCACTAACACCTGCCATAGACCTTCCCTATTAACCCTATCATACCCCTAAAACCTAAATACAATTTATTCTTCCTCTCTCTCATTTTCTCTATCATTTGCTTCAATGTAAAGATTTGATCCACACATCCTCTACTACTCCTAAACGCACCTTGTTCTTCACCAATCAGTTCTTCAGTCACTCGGCGCACTCTTTCGACCAAAACACCAGCATATATCTTCCTACAACACTCAATAAACTAAATACCCTATAATTTCTACAGTTCCCTTTATCTCCCTTACCCTTATATAAAGGTACTATTACTGCTCTCCTCCAATCCCTCGAAACTATACCCTCCATAAACGCTTTATTACACAACTTCAAGATCCAATCAATCACTATCTTGCCTCCGTTCTTGATCATTTCACCAGTAATTTCATCTATACCTGCAGATTTATCATTCTTCCCATTTCCTCCTCTTTGCTAATAACCCCATCCCCAAAATACCTATTCCTTCTTGTACCATCAAACCCACACACAGTCATTATCAACTCATCATTACTGCCTATATTATCCAGATTTTCAAAGTGTTCTTTCCACACTCTACTCACATCCATTTCATCAATTACAAAAACACCATCCCTATTCATTATTCTAAGCAGGTTCCCTTTATTCTAATTCTTAACCTTTCGCGCTTCCTTCCAGAAGAGCTTCCTATTCCCTTGTATGTCCCCATTCATCCTCCTTCCAAACTGTTCATTTACCTCTTTTTTTTCCTCCTACGTATGCATCTTTTAGTATTCCTTTTTTCCTCCTTTAATTCGAAACATCTTTCTTTTGAAACTTCATCATTTGCTTTTAGTACATTCAACCACGATTCTTTTTTACTTTTAACCGCTTGCATCACCTCTTCATTCCACCACTCACCGTTATCATTCTTACTTCCTACTTTAGCACACCCACATACTTCTTTTGCACTGCTAACAATTGCTTCCTTCATTTGCTTCCAGATTTATTCAGTTTCAACTTGTTCACATTCAACTGATTTACTTGCGAGCGTTCTTACATACTTATCCATATTACCTTGTTCACTAAACTTCTCACTCTTAATTTTACCCACTTCCTTCCGTATCACCTTCCTCTCCATCCAAGCCCCCACTAACTTAATTTTACATAGAACAACATAATGATCCGATAATCCCATTCCTAAACCCCTCACTGATTTAACATCAGATACATACTTCAACATCTCCTTCTTCACCAACACAAAATCAATCATATTTTTCACTTCGATACCATCTCTACCTACACCAACTCTAGTATACTTATGGATACTCTTGTGTTTAAAGAAAGTATTACTTACACACATACCTCTCTCCTCACAGAAATCAATCACCTTCCTACCATTCTCATTTTCTCTTGACACCCCAAAACCACCTGTTATACCATCCTTATTTTGATCATATATATATATATATATATATATATATATATATATATATATATATATATATATATATATATATATATATATATATATATATATATATATTCTATATATATATATATATATAAATATGTTTATATATATATATATAATATATATATGTATAAAACTGTATTAATAGTCAATATTTAGGCCTAGAAGGGGTATTGGTACTACTGTATAATTTAAAACATCTTTTATATACATAAAAAGAGGTAATAAAAAAACAAAAAACATTTTTTTGTTTTTAAACGTGTTTTTTTTTTTTTCAAAAACAAAATAAAAACCGTTTTTTTCACAACCCTATTTATATTCATCATTGATTTTATTGTTTTTGTGCTTATTTATTGAGGTGTAGCTGTTTTCGGAACTATTTACTTTATGAAATTGAAAGAAAATACGGTTCTAAAAAAAAAAAAAGAAGTTGTCACCTGTCGGGTTCACAACCCGACTCCTCCTGGCCATCTCTGGGACCCAGGAGACCAATTGAGACTTTGTGATGCCCTGTCAATGAGCTGGCTGGTTCTTTTGGTCACCCAACCCCTAGTCGTACACAGCATTTCCAACGCTTGGGCTCCCCGGCCGAAAAAGGTTGTAACGGCTTTTACTTGTCCACATTCGACCTGAATTACACTGCGACATCCCAGGAGTCTCGTGCCAGCTGGGTCTTCTCCTGAGTGATATCAACATGAACACGCAAGCTATACGATCGCGCTCACACCCCCCTTCCGGGGTTCCGGGTTTTGCGTCTTATCTTCTTATTTTTATTTAAGTTCCGCTTACTGTCTTAACCACTGACGGCTAGCTGCCACCTTGTCCTCAGCGACGCTTTGGAGGCAGCTCTCCATACTCGTGAGGTCCAGGCGCACCAATGAGGAATGGTTCTCTTCTGGTCCATGCCGCCTCCAGCAAAGCCACCTGGCTTCTCTCTCCCGTTTGGGGGAAATCTCTATCATGTCAAAGGACCATATCTTTCCGGAGTTTCGAAATATTCCGATCGCAAATGTCTTTCGGTTCCCCCTTCACAGGGAGAATCCATCATTGCCAAACCCTCGCCTCCTACTTACCTTCAGTGTGCCAATCCCTCCAACCAATTAACTAGGGCTTTACTTTCATGCACACTGTCCGACTTCACATCCCTCTCCCGAGGAGGTGTTTCAAGTGTCATAAATTTGGCCACCTAAATATACACTGTAGATACTCACAAAACCATTTGCTGACAATGTCTTGCTCTCTTTACTTGGAGAAGGAAATCTTGGAGCAGTGCGCCATTCATAAATATGACCGTCGTGAGACAATTCATGCCTGGCTAAGGAAAAGTTGTCTCATCTTCCCATTTCTTTTGCTCAGGTGGCTGCGCGTCCCCCTGGCAATACACCCCGCTCCCGTGTCGTACGTTTGAATAGTCCTCCAGGCTTGAATTCACCCATTCTTCCTACTGACCCGAATTTTGACACTTGTGATGGTGGTTTCTATTAGGCTGCACACCACCCTACACCGTCTTCTCAAAGAATAGACTGCCCTTGAATCATCCGCCATGACCCTATGTTCATTCTAGACGTAGGTCCCTGAACAGGCGTTTTTGACCCTTTACAGAATGTCTCGCTGTCATTCACACGCCTCTCACGGCCACACACTCCTGCCGCACTTACAATTCACTGGAATCGCTCTCCTCCACATCTACTCCCGTGCAATCTTTCGGGTCCATCATCTCATGACGATGCATCTTCTTCCCCACGACGAACCTATTCCCTTCAACATCGGGCTTCCGACTTTTTGAAGTCTACTTCCACGCCATCTGACGGCTCCCACGGTTTCTTCAAATGGGCTCGTCAGTTGGAAGTTTGAGATTTTGGTGCCGCTAATGTTCCGCCTCTACCTTCTAATGACTTTATCGAACGTTACCGTGTCTCACCATACCTGCCCCGCCTATTCTAGTGATACTGGAACTTGTCCAGATTCCTGTGCTGAATATTATTACTTATCGATTCATGTTTTTCTAATTTTCCTAATTCCAGGGAACGGTGACACCCGTAGAGATGCGCCGGTTACTCGTACCCCGAGTATGGCTCTGCAAACTGGCACTTTGCCTGCCTTCTCAGAGATACCAACGGCCCTCCAGCTTGGCAGTCTTTCACCTGATTTTCTGTCTTTGAGTTCGACACCAGGGGAGGAGGATAAGGGGATCATTAGCCTTTTTGGCTCGGCCCTCTCTCCTTCTCCACTGGAACAAATATCCTCCACAGACGCTGTCCGGAGTCTCGGTCCGGTTTGGGGTACTCTCTTCCTATTGAGGTCACTGGTAGAGTAACTGTGTAACTCCATTAGGTGGGCCGCGATCCCGTTCTCTTGACTCCTGTTGCCTCTAGGATTGATGGATTCTACATTGAGGATGTGGGATTCCTCTGGCCCATATTTTTGGAGACTAATCAATGGATGCTGATCAGCATGTAGTATGCCTCTCGATCTCGTCATTCCTTTCTTTCGGACCTTCCCTTCCCCCTGATTTGATACCTCCGGGTTGGGAACAGCGGACTTCTCGTACCTGCCTATGTGGGATGTGCAACCCCTGCTGATAACTCAATCTATCACCATCAGAGTTACTGACAGATCTGTTGAATAGTTATCGCATTTCCCACCATGGCTAAATTCTTGCAATGGAATTGCCGCAGTTACTATTCTAACTTCGAAGAGTTAGCCCGACTTATTGAATTTCACCATCCAAAGGCTATCTGCCTTCAGGAGATTCAGCTTCGTCACCCGCCTAATGGCTGGCGAGCGGGTCTTACGTCTCTGAACGCTGAGTGGCTGCTTGAATGTCTGCAACGGTTCTCTCTGGGATGTTTGAACACTGGCCTACCAACTCATGAACGCTTTGATACTCGTTCCTCTACTTGCGTGGATATCTCCTTCTACTTCGTGGGAGTGACCATCATTCCTCTTTGGGAGTGACCATAATCCAATCTTTACGTTTCGCAGCCCTCGTACTCGACATGGAGATATGACCGCGCAGACCGGACTTTGTTCTGGCAGGCTACGGAAATGCCTTTCCTCCCCGCGCTTGACACCTTTCCGACGCCTGTTGCGGCTTTCAAGTTTTTCCAGACTACTATTCTTGGAGCTGCTGAGACTAGTATTCCTCGCTCACAGCAGTGCCATCGTTCTGCTACGCCATGGTGGTCTTGGGAGTGTGCACAGGACAATCGAGAAAAACGAAAACTTTATAGATCCTACAAACTGTTACCAACCCAGTCCAACCTGATTTTATTTAAGGCCGCTGCAGCTCGATCTCGTCGCATTAGCAGGCGGACCAGGGAGGCAATACTTTTGTACTTACGTTCTATCTCAACCTCCACTCTTTTGAATCAGTTTACAAGGCTGTTCGGAAATCTCCCGCAAGCACCTCATATTGACCAATCGTTCTTAAACTCGGACCGACGTGGTCAGTGCACCGGGTGCGGTTGCGATGAATTAAGTACCACTTTGCGACTTTCCCAGCGAGCGTCTAGATACAAGGAACCATTCCGTTCTGATCGCCTTTTGATACGTCCTCCGGACTTCGCCCCCCCCCTGGCGATGACCCTCCTTATAACCACTTTTTACGGAGGCGGAATTCCGGGAGGCCCTCGGGGCGTGCAAGGATGGAGCGCTGGGGCCGGATGGCGTCTCTTACCAGATGATACGCCACCTCCACCCGTCCGCCTCAGCATTTCTTCTCACCTTGTACAACCGCATCTGGGTGGAGAATATTTTTCCACCCGTTTGGCAAACGGCGCACATCGTCCCC
This sequence comes from Trachelipus rathkii, assembly GCA_015478945.1. Classification (NCBI taxonomy): domain Eukaryota; kingdom Metazoa; phylum Arthropoda; class Malacostraca; order Isopoda; family Trachelipodidae; genus Trachelipus; species Trachelipus rathkii. The sequence goes on from JABUQX010043794.1 coordinate 9,334, forward strand.
ATTCCCAAACCGGGAAAAGACCCGAATTTGACGACTAACAACCGCCCTATTGCATTGACATGCCACACATGCAAATTGATGGAAAAATGGTTGCCAACCGCCTTCCTACTCTGAAAAACCTGGTCTTTCTCTCCTCCGTTTGGTTTTAATAAGACCGCTCTACCCCTCGACCCGCTTCTTCGCTATATATATATCATGACATTTAAGAAGCCTTTTCAAACAGCAAACAAGTCTTAGCGGTTTTCTTTGACCTTGAGAAGGCATATGATTCCACATGGAGATTGGGGGTCCTCCAAAAGCTTCATTCCCTGGGCCTGCGGGGGTCAGCTTCCCCTTTTTCTCCAAAACTGATAACCAACAGATCCTTTCAGGTACGATGCAACTCTGTATTCTCCAGTATTTCTCATGGATGAGGGGGTGCCGCAGGGTAGTGTCCTAAGTGTGATCCTCTTCGCACTGGGATTCAATGATGTGCTGTCCAATATCTCCTCCCCAGTCCGATGCTCCCTTTATGTGGATGACCTGGCAATATACATCACTGGAGCCAGGCTCTCATACATGGTGCGCCATCTGCAACTGACCATTGATAAACTGTCCACTTGGTGCTGATCAATGGGATGGCCGGGAAGAGCCTCCCCCATCGTTGGTTCTTTACGGCTCCCCCGTTACATTCGAACCGCAGGTTAGGTTTTTGGGCATGATTTTTGATGTGCGACTGTCCTATCTTCCACATATCCAGCAACTGAAAACCAGCTGCCACCGACCACTGGTTCTTCGTCACCTCACTTCTACCACCGGAGCGCTGGCAAAGGATTCAGCCTGGCTTTTATATCGCCCAGGAGATCAAAGTTGGATCATTGGATGTGTCATATATGGCCAGGGTCTCATTTCTACTTACGCCTCCTAGACCTCGTCCAAAATGAGGGTCTCGATTTTGACAGGGGCTTTCCGTTTTTCGCCTCAGAAAGCCTGGAGGTGAAGGCCGGTGTTATGCCTCTGTCTCTGAGAAGGGAACACCTTATGTTCCCTTGGGTAATGTTTGACTAAGAACCCTACACCCTCAGTTCTGATTTCCATCCTTGATACGGTGGCATTTTGCCCGCCATTTTGCCCATTTTCATCGGTGGTGGCTTATGTATTTGAATATCTCTGGATTCCACATTGAGCTGTTTTTGCCTTTATTTTCGTAGGGCTGAAAATTACACTGGTCCGTGTCTACATCCAACCCCCACCCCACCCCCTGGTATGCACAAAGATGTGGTCATTGTTTAAATCTGACCACCATTTCCCCGTCAATGCCGTCTTCTCCTCATACCTGGCGAGTCACGCTGTCTTTCCTGATAGCTCCAAAACTAAAGATGGTGTGGAAGCATCGATTGTATTTCCTGACCGCACTCTGTCGCATATTCTGCCTTCCTGCTCGTCTATCTTTACTGCACAGTTAGTGGCACTGATTCTTGCAATATCTAGGGTTTTCATTCTTGACGGAGCTGACCACGCCATCTTTTCGAATTCTCAGAGCGCGCTTCTGGCAATTCAACAACTGTCCCCTAAGAATACCTTGGTTTACATCATACAACGTTTCCTGTGTAGACCCCATGCCCGTCGGAAAGTTTTGCAGTTCTGTTGGGCTCCCTCTCTCGTGGGGGCTGCGGATATTGAACGTGCTAATGGAGCAGCAGTTCAGGCGGCGGCCTTCGAAAATTCAGCAACGCGCATCTCCCTCGAGAACTCTTTATGGGGCTTCTCTCTGCAACCAACTACTGCGCCCCCATCAAAAGTGGTTTCCCGTCCTGCTGGCAAGCCTGTTGGAGTGAGGACCCTGTGGAATGCTAAACTCTGCTCGGTGAAACCCCACGTGAACAGTTGGTCTCTCGATTCACCTGTGCTTTCAATGGGAGGTGACACTTACACGACTCAGAATCGACCACACTCATTTAACACATGGGTATCTCATGTCCAGGGACCCTTCCTCTTCTTGTCCGTTTTGCCGGGTCCATATGCCTCTCTCTGTCCTCCATCTCATGATGATTGACTGTCCCGCTTTGGCATCACTACGTCGTGGGTACGTTCCTGCTATCTGCTCCATTCCCTATAGAAATCGGCTTACCTCCATTCCTGCTGAACCTCCGCTCCTTCGTTCCGACATGCTTTTTCCGTTCTTACAAGAAATGAATTTATCCTCTCAGTTGTAATTAATCTCTATTGACGTTCCATTTCCTTATGTCTAGGTGCAGGACATGATGTTAGTTTCACTAGGATATCAGCTTCACAGTAAGAAGTGTTTGCCCCTGTACAGGAACTTAAAAAAAATTATTATTATTATTATTATTATTATTATTATTATTATTATTATTATTATTATTATTATTATTATTATTATTGTTATTATTATTATTATTATTATTATTTTTAGGCTATTACTGGAGAGTATCAGAGGGAGCGTGAAGCAGAAATGAGAAGGCGGATGGCGTCGCCAACGTTCGAGAACTTGAACCCATTAAAACTGGAGGACCAAAAGACAATACCAGAAATACGTATTAATAATGGTAATAATTATATATATATATATATATATATATATATATATATATATATATATATATATATATATATATATATATATATATATATATATATATATATATATATATATATATATATATATATATATATATATATATATTAGTGTTGCACCGATACCAAAATTTTCGTCCGATACCGATACCGATACAAGTACTCACAATTTTTTCACTACCGATACCGATACCGATACCGAAATTTTTGCCGATACCCGATACCGATACCGATACTTTTATCGTAACAAAGTAATTTTTCAAATAAAAAAATAAAATATATATATTTATATATATATATATATATATATATATATATATATATATATATATATATATATATATATATATATATATATATATATATATATATATATATATATCGAAGCACTGGTTAATGAAACCATACTATTCTCTACACTGCAGCGGTGCCCAGGCCATAACCTGCTCGCGCATTAAGATTCATCCCGTTTATTAAAAATAAAATAATTTTAAAAATTATATATATATATATATATATATATATATATATATATATATATATATATATATATATATATATATATATATATATATATATATATATATATATATATATATATATATATATATATATATATATATATATATATATATATATATATATAGCCGTTTTCTTTTTGTATTTGTGCTTACGAAACGTAAGAAATGCTCGAGTTTGCGTTCGTTTTTGTCAAACTTACCGAAAAATCGCAAGAAATGCTCACCAAACGTAAGGAATTTCCTTAATTTCTTTAAGGTTGCTATTTCCCGTGCTTGCCGAATTTAAGCACGTTCTTACGAAAAATATAAACAAACAAGATGGCGGCTTGTTGTCTGAATTGGTGAATGTTTCATTTAATAAAATCAGCTTTAAATCTAATTTCTTCCAAATGGATAACCTCCATCACAAATAGTTGATCCATTATTTGTAATGTAAATCATGTTATTTTTTTTTATTTCTGTTTATTCCAAAACCACGTGCTCCATCACAACAGCTGATTCCAATTGTTTAAAAACAAAAGTAAACCTAGCACGAAATCGCGGTCGATTTAAATTTGAATTTCCTGACTATCCCTGACCAAATTCGCAAATTTTCCCTGACCAGCGTGTTCGTTATTTTTGGCGTATAAAATATCTATTAATCATTATTGCAGCCTATTTACTCAGTTCATACATTAAATTATTGAAATTTACTTTAAAAGTTGTTCGTCATCATGGATGAATTTAAAAAATATTTTATCTATACCTTCCCCATAGCCGTCCAACGCACTTTTTTTTATTTTTTTCCAAAAGTAAGCAGTTTTATTTATACAAAAAGGAAATAAATTTAAAGCTTACATTAATAGCCTAGGTGAATAACGTCCACTGTGATCAAAAAAGTTCTAAATGGGGAGATTTAGGTTAACTTTTTCTTCTCAAGCATCTGAATTTTTGATTTTATAGCGTCTTCTTGTGTCAAAGCTTTGTTTTAACATCTTTCTCTGCTCTTCAAGTTTATTGATCTGTATGAATAATTTTCTTTTTTTCTTTGAGATGTTCTTCATATCTCCTATGGGTAGCTCTTACATTTGTCAACATTTTTTGAGTGATAGGAACTTTATGAATACTTTCATGAGATCTTATAGTTATAGCATTGTGCACTGTTCTTTGAGAAATCAGACTATGTTTTTTCAGATTCTCTACTAAAATTGCTTTATTTACAGAAAACCCTCCTTCCACTGTCGCATTTCCATGGGAAAATGTCAGTCCTAATTTAATATCTTAAACAAAAACTTTCCACAATGCAAGTTTCTTATATCTTTTATTAACAATAACTCAATTGGCAGTTTCTTTAAGATTAAAGAAAGCATCCTCATGAACTTGGTCACACATCGTTTACAAATATAAATGTGCCAACTGTAACATCGACTATGTAGGTTAAACTTACAACTAAAGATGCGAGCCTTCAACAGCATGGGCATTTCCTTTCGAACTAATCTCCCCAACTCTCAACCAGAGAATTTAGCTGTCAGAGATCACTATGACCTCAATAGGCACCGTATATCTCTTCAAAAATTCTCCATTCTTCAAAATGCTTCTAAAGGTGAAGAACTTAAAAATTTGGAATCTTTTTATATAAAAACACTTAAACCTACACTTAATATCCATAAGACTTCTTTGGCACTCCTGATTGCCTGTACTAATTTTCTAAATTTCGTGCAAAAACGAACACAATTTCTTGCGAGGTTTACTTTTGTTTTGCAAACAATTGAAATCAGCTGTTGTGATGGAGCTCGTCGATTTCGGATAAACAGAAATAAAACTAATAACAAATGGTTTATATTACAAAAAATTGATCAACTATTGTGATGGAGTTTATCGATTTGGAAGAAATTAGATTTAAAGCTGATTTTCTATTGAATGAAATATTCATCAATTCAAACGGGCCTACCACGCCGTCATTTTTTGGGTTTACACATTTTCGTAAGAACGTGCTAAATTCCTCAATCACAGGAAATAGCAACCTTATAGAATTAAGGAAATTCCTTACGTTTGTTAAGCATTTTTTACGATTTTGCGGTTTAACAAAAACGAACGCAAACTCGAGCATTTCTTACGTTCGTAAGCACAAATAAAAACGAAAACGCAGTAGGTCAGATAGATAGAGAAACTATCAGACAAATTGCTGATATATATATATATATATATATATATATATATATATATATATATAAAAAATAAAAAAAAAAAAAAGTATATATATATAGTATATATATATATATATATATATATATATATATATATATATATATATATATATATATAAATAAAATGATATATATATATATATATATATATATATATATATATATATTATATGCAAAATTAAAAAAGAAGAAATTTGAAACTTTAATTTCCAGAAAGGGTGAAGCTACCCTTCTCGAATTCATCGAGTCATTGAAGAAATTTTTAAATTCTCTTCGTCTGATAGCAATGTGCTGAAAACCTCCTATCAAATCTAGCTTTCAACTACCAACACCACACTTCAGCAATGCGAGACATGTACGTGCAGATATATATATATATATATATATATATATTATTATACATATATATATATATATATATATATATATATATATATATATATATAAAGGGAAATATGTATATAAATATATTATATATATATATATATATATATATATATATATATATATATATATATATATATATATATATATATATATATATATATATATATATATATATATATATATATATATATATATATATATATATATATATATATATATATATATATATATATATATATATATATATATATATATATATATATATATATATCGAAATCAATTTAAAGACGCAAAATGTGTGGTATCGGTTAAAGGTATCGGCAAAATTTTACCGATACCGATACTACTACTAACAAAATTCCCGATACCGATACCTCAAAAATCGACCGATACCACGATACCGATACTGATACCGATACCATGGTATCGGTGCATCACTAATATATATATATATATATATATATATATATATATATATATATATATATATATATATTTTGTTAAAATATATATATATATATATATATATATATATATATATATATATATATATATATATATATATATATATATATATATATATATATATATATATATATATCCTCGAAGCGTTGAAATTACCTCCCATTTTTAATGATGCGTCTTTCTCTTTTGCGTTCATTTTCTTTACACACTCATCCTCCAGGAAACATATTACCACCATTTATCCACATATCATATACACATACTTAAAGTACACACCCCTCTTCTAGACAACATTGTACAGACATCCCTACTACTCATATCCCTATGTGTGGGGAGAAAGAATTGCCCACATCGTATGTCCTGCGTGTCGTAGAAGGCGACTAAGGGACGGTGGTAGTTGGGTTGGCTGCCCACTACCACCTATCTCTTGCTAGGAATGCTGATGCATGCCTCGGAGATGGTCGTGATCGCCGTAGACGGCCTTCTAATTTCGGCGAAATTGTATGAATCGTATCGGTACATGGAATGTCAGAGGAATAAATGTTGAGGAGAAGAGGAGAGAGGTGATGGATGTATTTAAAAAAGGCAAATTTGATTTGTTCGCTGTGACTAAAACAAAGATGAAAGGAAACGGTGAAAATGAGTGGTGTAGTGTGAAATGTGTGTGTGCTGGTGTGGAAAGGAATGAGAAGGGGAGAGAAGGAGTTGCAATTTTGATGAGTGACTTGTGGTACAGAGCTATGGTAGACTTTGTGTGTGTGAGTCCTAGAATTCTAATGGTTAAATTTAAGTTTGAAAAGGTTAAAGTATGTGTGGTTGTGACATATGGTCCATCTGAGGGAAACGTTGAAGAGAGTACGATTTTTGGGATAATCTGAATGATGTTTTGGATGGGGTGAGTAGGAGCTTCAGATTGATAGTGTTGGGGGACCTGAATGGTTGGATAGGTAATCAAAAAAGGGATGGTATAACAGGTGGTTTTGGGGTGTCGAGAGAAAATGAGAATGGTAGGAAGGTGATTGATTTCTGTGAGGAGAGGTATGTGTGTAAGTAATACTTTCTTTAAACACAAGAGTATTCATAAGTATACTAGAGTTGGTATAGGTAGAGATAGTATCGAAGTGAAAAGTATGATTGATTTTGTGTTGGTGAAGAAGGAGATGTTGAAATATGTGTTGGATGTTAAATCAGTGAGGGGGTTAGGAATGGGATTATCGGATCATTATGTTGTTTTATGTAAAATTAAGTTAGTGGGGGCTTGGATGGAGAGAAAGGTGATACGAAAGGAAGTAGGTAAAATTAAGAGTGAGAAGTTAAGTGAACAAGACAATAAGGATAAGTATGTAAGAGCGATCCCAAGTAAATCAGTTGAATGTGAACAAGTTGAAACTGAACAAATCTGGGAGCAAATGAAGGAAGCAATTGTTAGCAGTGCAAAGGAAGTATGTGGATGTGCTAAAGTAGGAAGTAAGAATGTTAACAGTGAATGGTGGAATGAAGAGGTGATGCAAGCGGTTAAAAGTAAAAAGAAGCGTGGTTGAATGTACTAAAAGCAAATGATGAAGTTTCAAAAGAAAGATGCTTGGAATTATATAAGGAGGAAAAAGAAATACTAAAAGGTGCATACGTAGGAAAGAAGAGGTAAATGAACAGTTTGGAAGGAGGATGAATTGGGACTTACAAGGGAATAGGCTCTTCTGGAAGGAAGCGCGAAAGGTTAAGAATGAGAATAAGGGGAACCTTGCTTAGAATAATGAATAGGATGGTGCTTTTGTAACTGATGAAATGGATGTGAGGGGAGTGTGGAAAGAACACTGAAAATCTGCATAATATTCACAGTAATGAAGAGGTGATAGTGAATGTGTGTGGGTTTGATGGTGCAAGAAGGAATATGTATTTTGGGGATGAGGCTATTAGCAATGAGGAGGTAATAGGTAGAGTGAGAAAGTTGAAGAATGGTAAATCTGCAGGTATAGATGAAATTACGTGAAATGATCAAGAACGGAGGCGAGATGGTGATTGATTGGATTTGGAAGTTGTTTAATCAAGCGTTTATGGAGGGTATAGTCCCGAGGAATTGGAGGAGAGCAGTAATAGTACCCTTATATAAGGGTAAGGGAGATAAGTGGAACTGTAGAAATTATAGGGGAATTAGTTTATTGAGTGTTGTAGGGAAGATATATGCTGGTATTTTGGTCGAAAGAGTGCGTCGAGTGATTGAAGGACTGATTGGTGAAGAACAAGGTGAGTTTAGGAGTCGTAGAGGATGTGTGGATCAAATCTTTACATTGAAGCAAATGATAGAGAAAATGAGGGAGAAGAAGAAGAAATTGTATTTAGGTTTTATGGATTTGTAACAGGCGTATGATAGGGTTGATAGGGAAACTCTATGGCAGGTGTTAGTGATATATGGTGTTGGTGGTAGGCTTCTGAATGGAATCAAAAGTATGTATGACGATAGTGAGGCGTGTGTTAGAATAAGTGGTGTCAAAAATGATTGGTTTAGTATTAATAGCGGAGTGAAGCAGGGTTGTGTTATGTCTCCTTGGTTATTCAATTTGTATATGGATGGGGTTATGAAAGAATTAGAGGTGGGGGTGGCAGGAAATGGTGTTAGAATGATGGAGAATGGAGATGAGTGGAGGGTGCCCTACCTATTATATGCGGATGATTTGGTTTTGTGTGGCGAATCTGAAGAGAGTTTGAGAGGATTGGTAGAGAGATTTGGCAGGGTGTGTAAAAGGAGGGGTTTGAAAGTAAACGTAGATAAGAGTAAGGTTATGGTTGTGAGTGAGGACAGTCCTCAGTGTGAAGTTATGTTAGATGGTGAGCAGCTGGAACAAGTGTCTGAGTCTGAGTCGACTTATCACTATGCAAAATTTTTCATTTTCGAGTTTGTAAACTTAGCCATGAGTTAAAATAAACATTGGTTTAAGTTATTAAAGAAAAATCACCCATTGGAGGAGGCGTTACTATTTTTTCAATGTACGTAAACCGTAAAATTTTTATTTTTGCAATTCTAGTCACTTCTCCTTGGGGCAGAATAATAATATTTAATTATTTATTATTATTATTATTATTATTATTATTATTATTATTATTATTATTATTATTATCATTATTATTATTATTATTTCATAGAAGATGGAGAAATGGAAGGTAAACCGTTGATCTTTGACGGATGTTCCAGTAGAAGAGATTCCATTGGTGTAACTTCAACGACGGAGGACGACCGTGATGACGACGACGACGACGATGATGACGGTGATGTTGATGATGAAGGAGAGGAAGATAGCGAGTATGATGACGAAGGGGAAGTTACTGAAGAAGAAGGAAGGACAAAGGTATCGAAAGAGACATGTGGATCATGCAACTTCTTCAATGAGAGAGTAACTGATGCTGCCGAGGGAGTTATTAATAAAGTGCTTAGTAAGTTATACTTTAGTAATTACACTTATAAAACTTATTCACACTCATAGTCCACCAACTTTTACGTTGTGCTTATTTCACTCTTCACCTTCTTGTCGTGACTTAGATCCATACAAACTAATGTATTATAACGTCGGTCCAATAAAAAAATTGTAGTTTTGAGAAAGAAAATGGATTTAAATGTTCGCGTTTTGCATTGAAATATAGTTTGAAGCCAACAATGAACGACTATGATAAGGTTATAATTTTCGTAACACATTCGTGAGGTCGGCATTGAAAACTTAGAAAGCCAAAGTTGTTGCCAGTTGAAATTCGTGGGATTTCTTTGGATCGACGATATTATTTCCTTTAGTTTGAGCTGAGTGTTTCTTCTTAATCTAAGTTAAATGCTTTACTCTGCATGCTGATTGTGTATGATTGGAATCGGTAATAAGGGATGTAATCAACCAAAAGTACTTTTCTAGAGAATGAGATTGAAAGTTGGCGTTCTTCAGAAAAATACGGGATTATAATAAATTAGAACTTAACACCGTTTTACCCAGATGAACTTAACTTATCGCATTTTCCTCATAATTTGATGGTTGATATCCCCTTACTGCACATATACAATCTTGTCACATGATCTCTGTTTCTGACTTCCTCATATGTTATCTATTATAACGTTGGATTTTCTGTAACTATTCCTTCTACAGAAAAAAATTGGACACAAAAGATCACTTTATGTCCATCAATTAATATGACATTATTGTTAATTAAACATATTAATCATTATATCTCAGAAATGTGAGAAAATTTAACTCTATGGTAATAGATTATTGCCTAGGTTATATTAACTTATCAGATAGCATTACTACTGAGTTTGTTTTTTAAGGTGCTTACCAGACTTTATCTGCATAACACGTTTCACAAATCATTGCTGATCTTGTGTTGCAGTTTTTCTAAGTTTACAAAAGCTATTTGCTGAATTCAGAGTTGCTCGGTGTCACATTCTTCCTACTGTACTACTTCTTTTTGTAATTACTACTAACATATTAGATTTCAAGTTTTGTATTTGCTTACACTAATTTTAGTTCGTCTATTAAATTAAGATTTTATTTTGTCTATGAGGAAAAAATGTTTAGTTTTTAAAAAATTTTACTTATAATTAGATAGTTAGGAAGTAACAATTGAAATTGCTGCAATATTATTTACAGAAAGATTTATAATTAATAATAATAAATTTATAATTAATAATAATAAATTTAAATCAATTTGTGAAAATTATTACTTGTTTTATTTCAGATAGAGAAATGGAAATCAGATTCTTGAGGAATCGATACGAAAAATCTAGAAGAAACCAAAGGCAAATCTATGCCACTCTTACCACTCTTCAAAATAAGCAAAAATTATTACAGGAGAAACAGCAACGTCTTATGGAAGAGGAGAAGACTTTGATGGAAAAGGCAGAGAATCTAGCTAAAATATCTGAGTTATGTAAAAATGGAATTCAGTTACGTAATTCTGAGAGAGAGTCTGATAAACTAGAACCATATTCCAATAATGATAATCTTCCTTATGGGAAACTCTCTAGAGTAAGTTGGGACTCTAGCAATCTTTCGTCTCTAGATTCGAATTCCCCTTCTGCTAGTCAAGAAATAAGCAATAGTAGCTTATTTTTAGGTAGTGATAAAAATGAAAGTGTTCTGGTGTTAGCCAATCAAGGAATAATTAATCCCGTGGATTATGCTCAACTATCCTTTGATTTAACTGCAGATGAAAAGTTAGATAGAGCTGATATTATTTGTAAGGAAATATCTGTAGTTGAAGCGAATGTTGATGGAATAGAAAATAAGCCTGTTTATGAATTACACGAGTACCAAGATGCCTTTAACCCACAAACGGTAAATGAGGACTCAATAACTTCTAAAAGGAAAGTAGATGTTGATGAACCTGTTCTGGATGAATTGGAAACGCATTCGAATCTCCTACCGAACGTCTCTGCCAAATATGAAATCGATCATTCCTATAGTAAATTAAGTTATACTTCTCTTGGTAAAAAGAAAACTGGTAATTGTAAAACTTCAAGGAGTAGTGTGCTAGATGATCGAAATCTTCATCTAGACACGTTCAGAGGAACCAAATTTAAGAGAGGTGTTAATGAACTGCTCGATAATAATAACTGTGTAGAGAATATAGAAGGCATTGAACCTCCATCTATACATTCCCAGCGTTATATGAGCAGTGTTTATAAGCAAAATGATTCTGCTGATCTTGCAAAGTTGAATACTAGTCCGTCTCATTTTTCCCAAAATGTGATATCGACAGTCACAAAACTTTATGTAAAAGATAACTTGACAACGAAACTTGTAGATACTTTTCATTCTATTAAAGATAAACCTCCAAATAAAATTATAGCCCCAAAATCTTCGGACAATACGAAAAACAATTGTAATACGCTACATGTTAATTCAGGTGACGTTAACTTCAATAGCAATGACACCACTGGTACTACGGACAAGTTCTACTTTTCTAATGAAATTATTCCTTTAGAAGAATCTTCTGACGTAGATTATTATATCAATAATTTTATTCAAGAAGAAATAGGTTACACAAATTCTGTTTCGAAACTCTTAACGATCTCTGAAGTAGACCTTCTATGGGAGGATGTTTCTAAAGCTCAAAAATTTAGATATAACTTAAATACCTTGCCTTCTCTTGATAATATTTTTGAAGAGGATGATGCAGGTGGTAACATACTCTCAGAAACTAGTTAAGTAATTTGGGTACCATTATTATGGTGAAATTAAAACGAATCTTTTAATATTATTAATTACTATTTGGGGATTTCTTTTCCCTCTTTGTAGTTTAGAGAAAAAAAAAATCTTAATAGCATGTTAATATATAAATGTTTCTCTGTAATATATTTCCCATTTTTATCATTGTTAAAAAGTTAGGTCGTTTTGTTGTATATTTCTACTGTTATTGTCTTTAATTAAATGCACTGATTGGTTTTTTTTCTGTTAAACCTTTTGTGTATTTTTCTGAATTTGAGTATTGGTTAGCTATACCATGGCATAATGGTAAAGTTATTGACTATTGTGTTTGAAGGTGCTGATTCGATTCCTCATGCGGACACTAGAAAGATCCTCACATAGAATAGGGCAGTGATAGCCAGTTGCGAATTTTAATTAATAAAGAAAAAATTTTGTTTATAAATAATAGTAAATCCTATTCATAACCAGAGTCGGTTAAATTGATCGACTCGAACTTTACCTAAATTAAATGATAAAAGAAATGACTTTAAATTGGGGCTGCGAAATGTTATATTCCAGATCATAGATTTTATTCAGATTTAATCGCAACTACTGAATCCCGTTAGACTTTAAAATCTCGCGACGATCTAATTTCGATCTCTGCTCCGGGAAGGCTTCCAACCCGATCCCGATTCCCGTGTAGGTAGCAAGCTTTGCATTTTTCCCGTTCAATTGAGGAACTCTAACTCAAACTACATAACGTTGACCACGGTTGTATTTGACATATTGTCCCACTCGAGTTAAACAACCCTATTCATAACCTCTCGACAACTAGTAGGGAGTATTTTGTGATTCACTTTTTCAATATCTTCAAATTTTTATGTCATACTTATCTCAAAAAAATTATTCAGCCCCTTTAGTAATGCAGATATTACTCGTCATTATTATTCACTAGAATCTTATTACTCAAGAACTTCAAACTTAATGCTTATATGTGCTTAGAATTCTTATATAAACTCAACCTCAATACCATAACTCCTTGGCACTTCTTGACAGAAAGAATTTATAACTGCCAGTTAATTACTTTTGTTATTATTAGTAGTAGTAGTTATGAAAAAAAACTAGATTCAAAAGTAAAAAAAAAAAGAAGAAAGATAGATAAATAAAAAAAAAAAAAATGAAAGAATTGATCATATATATATATATTTCTTTGCTTTTTGATATCGTTTAAAGGACAAACTTAATTTTTGTGTTTAGACTTTAGAGCTATCGTTTAAAGGACAAACTTAAATTTTGTGTTTAGACTTTAGAGCAGATCTCACTGATGTAGAATTTTCTCGAAATATTAGCACTGCTGAACAATCTAACTGCTAGAAACCGAAAAACTTACAAAATCAACGTTTAAGAACTCGTTGAATAGCGCCTTTTGCTTTTTATTTAATATAGATAGGATGAAAACAAAGAAAAAATTTTCAAAATGATGATGTTGCAATTTGAAACATTGAAAACTTTCCAATTCATTCAATAGGTTAGGTGTATTTTTGTTAAATTCTGAAATATGATAAAGTTTCTCTGAACGCAAAAAAAACAAAAAAAAACGAAAAACTAAATAAAACAGATACAAAAATTAGTTAACTGTTGAGGACAATTTAAAAACTATTTCAAAATATAAGACTCAGATAAAGGACACAAATAGCAGCAATTATAATAATAATAAAAAAAAAAATCTACCTTTTAACGTTCTTCATCCCCTTTTCAGAGGGTAACACGGGGGGACTACAGGAAATCGAACTTTTTGGCCGGCTATCCCAAACCAGCGCCACCAACATGTTCGCAGTCGAGTTTTAATTTTCGCCCCCCAGGTAGATAAAAACTCCAACTGCTACGCGGAGGATTGAACCAGCGTCCTCTCATATGAGAGTCGGCGAGTCAACCTCCTGCGACACGAGGCGTTAAAATGTTACAAAAGCAAATTACATTTAAAGATTATATTTAATATTAAAAACTCAAAGAAAAGAGTGGCCGCTAAATTGCTCTACTATTAACGCTATTATTCCGCTAAAATACATTCACAAAAAGTTTATTAGTATTAAAACCTACTTTTTCACAGTGTGCTGTTAGAATGGCATTGTGTCTGCGTTTCCTGTCTATCACTAATAATTATTAGCTTCGAATAAAAGGAAAGTGTGTAAATACTATTATATAAATTGCTCATTTATTTACAGAGTGTGTATATATATATGAATATTAGATGCTTTTATGGCTCCACCTTTTAATACTGTGGTATTTTCGCGTGATATCGGACTCAACTGAATATGGATATATTTATATATCATATGTATTATATATGAGGAGGTACGCCAGAGCTGCGCGGAAGGTAATAGTATGGTATATATTATGTTTATTCTGTATGTGTGCTGCATATTAGTTCTCAGAATATATTCTTATACTCTTATATATATGTCTAAGACTTTTAGACTAGTCTGCTTTAGGTAGCTGGGGTACTGAATGTGTCATATAGATTGTTTTTCACGAGCATAATATAGTCTATATCTGAAAGTATAGAGGTCTATATGATATAGTATTTAAGTAAAAAGTTAAATGTAATAATATAGTAGTATAAGTAGATATAGTATTATATAAGGTGAAATATGACTGTAAGTAGATAATAGGTGTATGTTGGGAAAGAGAATTGTGATGTAGTGATTCTGAGGGTGCTTGAACATTTGTGTCATAAGAGTGAGTAGAACAATTTTGATTTGCATCGTTAAAATATGTCATAATTTACCTGAGCTTTCTTAAACTCTTGGTTACATCATTAAAAAAATAATTAAAAAAGCAACTTATATTTTATTACATTCTTGAGATTTTTTTTATTTCATTCAATTTTAATTATTTGTAAGAAAAGGTGGTAAAAGTTGATTACAATGATAAACCGTGCTTTAGGTTAGCATCTATTGAATAGGTTAGCTGCGTTAGGTATTGTTATTTTTCAGTTAGGTTAGCGTTAACCCTTATTATTAGACTTAGCAGATAGGAGGAACAAGTGCTATACGCATTTCGAGGCTAGTTTGTTTATAAGTATATAGTATAGGAGAGAGAGAGAAATCTTCATAGGACGCGGAATATATTAGTAGAAAGTAACTGAGGCGAGGCGGGGTAGTACACTAAATATATACTATATATGAGGTTGGAGTAATAGTATATATAATATATACATTCATCTTTGGAAAATGACATTGTGAACAAAACATAATAAAATGAACATGCCAGTGCGACTGGTGTGGAATTTTGATTTG
Source organism: Trachelipus rathkii (assembly GCA_015478945.1). Taxonomy (NCBI): domain Eukaryota; kingdom Metazoa; phylum Arthropoda; class Malacostraca; order Isopoda; family Trachelipodidae; genus Trachelipus; species Trachelipus rathkii. The sequence continues at coordinate 24,930 of JABUQX010043794.1, forward strand.
GCAACGTTGAATCTTGTTTAGAATAGTAAATATTGTAAAAATAGCAAATATTCTACCTATCAAATGATTTTCTTCTTTTGCTATTCACAGGTTTTTAAAGCACTGTTTACAATTGTAATTAACTCCTACCATCCTTTCATAATGATACAATAAAAAAAAATTTAAAAATATTAAAAATAACAAAAAAAAATTTATTTAAAAAAAAAAAACATAAGAACGGTATAATAAACAAAAAAAATGACATAAGAAAGGTATAATAAACAAAAAAAATGGCATAAGAACGGTATAATACTTATCATATATAACCTACTCAGCAGAAACACTTAAGAGATGTTTTATATAACCTATAAACAAAGTATAATTTTCAGTTTTTAGCATATGTGTGTGTAAAAAGATACTTCTTGCACTATTATACTGTTCAATCACTTATACAAAAAAAAATGCATACATTTTCTAAAATGAAAAACACAAACAAACGTGTGGATAAAACTAAAACATTCATTTCCTTTATCCGACTCTTTCTTAAAACAAGATTTTCTTAATTCAAATTTGAACATACAATCTTAAATATTCTTTTTCATACATAAATAATTTTTTTTTTTTTTTTTGGTATTCACAAAGTAATTTTCAAGTTTTTTTTTTCAAAACTAACAAAATAATAAAATAATATTAATCCTTATCGACTGGCCTCCTACTATTAAGTTTAAAAATTTTCTATAAGCTACGCTAAAAGAAATCAAAATATTTACACCATGAGCTCTAAACTGTCACATATACTAATATAAATGAAATTACCGAATTTAAACAAAATCATACGCTAAGGCAACCAATAGGACGTTAAAAACATAATTTCATTAGACATGATAATAAAAAGAACAGAAGTAAGGTTGGTCTTATATGATCCTCCCATTGAGGGGAAAATTGGGAGATGATTCCAAAGAAGGCATTGTTTGGGACCAAGGGTTATCACTCCATAAAATATTAAAATTACTACTGCGGTAAATTCTAAGGAGATATTCACACATAAGCCATTTGAAGAAAAACTTTACATGTAGATGGGTTGGTTGGTTAGTTGGCTAGTTGCGGGTGAAGGAGAAGATGGAAGATGACAAAAAAGGCAAAAATAGATTAGTTTCTAAATAATATTAAAATTAAATATTTTTTTTAACTACACCTAAAATTTTCAATTGCATAATGAATAATAGTGTGAGAATTCAATAATAATAATAACAATAATAATTTACTACAATTTCATTTTTTTTCCCTTATCAAATCTTTAAACACTCCCACAGTGAGATAAATACCTCTATTATTTCTATTACCAAACATCCCCACAGGATTAATTCCCTCAAGATCCTAAGAGTTTCCTCACTCCATTTAGCCCTTTGGAACTACCCCAAAATCAACCTAAATTCAAGTACCATATCCACACATTTAAACTGCTACCACTACCTTTTTTAAGAATGTTTTTCATTTAATATCCATTTAAGTATAAATCCACTGGAGCAAATTATCAAAGCAATAATAATAATAATAATAATAATAACAATAATAATAATAATAATAATAATAATAATAATAATAATAATAATATCTTTATCCTCCTTTCGCTTCCCACTAGATGTGTGGTAGGGTGCGTAACATGAACGGAAATAAGATAGTGAAGTAGAAGAACGTGACGCAAAATAAATCCACCCTAGGGTTTCACAAGACAGCGAAGAACCCTCACTGTGGTATCTCGTCAATGTAGGGTTCATCCCTTTGGCCAGTCCGACAACCATACCCTCTCACAAAACCCCGCCATTCACACCTTATTATGCACCTTTTTTCTCGATTCTGCCAAACTCACATTCCTCTCCTTCAGACATTCCTTTACTGACTCAATCCACTTTTTCTCAGGTTTCCCAGTCCACTATACATCCGCTTAATCAACCGACTATCATCCATTCTTTCCATATGACCAAACCATCTTAATACACACTCATTTATTCTTTTATTTAAAAGCCTTTCTGAAATGCATAAACTCCCTAACACGCATCTTCATTTTATCAATTTTCTCACACCTAACACGTCCCTACGGTCATCCATCTAAACAGATTGAGCCTTAAAATTATACCTCTAATTCCATACCATAGTTTCACTACTATACATTACCACATGCAAAACAATAGTGCACTCAAGATTTAGTCCCTTTACATTCACCAATTATTAAATAATTTTAATAATAGTAATAATTAATTTTTAATATACATATTACATTTATTTTTTACTACAGGTAAATAAATTTTATGAAAACCCTAAAATATATATATAATATATATATATATATATATATATATAGTATATACTATATATATATATTATCATATATATATTATAATATGATATTTATAATATATATTATATATATATATATATAATATAATATATATATATATTATATATATTATATATATATATGTATATTTTATTATATATAAATATATAATATGAATATTATAAATATATATATATATATATATATATATATATATATATATATACACCGTATGTATATTAAATATTCACTTATTTTTTATAACGTATATACACACTTACACAGCTGATTTTTATGTAAGGGACATTTTGTTTTTGATGTCATTTTTTTGTTCTAAAGCGTTTGCCGTCGGTTGTAGATTGAAGGATAACAATTTATTGTGTCTTGTTAAACATCTTAGCAACGAGTTTTAAACATAAAAGCAGGGCTACCAAACAGAATAATGTCAAATTTAGTGAGGTTGGTTGGACCCTTTGTTCCCCTGATTTAACAGTGCCAGATTTTATTCCTACGGCGCTACCTAAAAAAAAAACCGAGTCTATGCTAGTGCCATATGAAAAATCTGCCCCTATCAAATCAGGATAATATGGGGGCCAATTAACATTATCAAATTTAAAATTATTCTGTTTTATTATTCATTATTCTGATTATTCTATTTAATATTATAATTATTAAAACACGTTACGGAGATGCTAAAACTCGCCCTATTGAAAGTAGTCATAGAAATAAATTTGAAGTGGTCAAATCAGCAAAACATGGGAACCAATCAACACCACCAGAAATAACATTATTTTGCCCGGGAGAGTGCTTTTAATGTTTTAATCACTAAAACACACTGTTGAGGTGTCAAACTATCCATAATGAATTTTCAGCATCTAACCTACACAATAAAATCAAATCATAATTAAAGGCAAAGGGCTTTTAAAAAAAAAATGGCGACTAAACAAAATGGTTCCCTCACATTAAAGAAAACAGCCTGTATATAAAGCTCTACTTTAAAAAAATAAAAATAATATACTATAATAATAATAATAATATATCAATAAGTAATAATAACTAATAATACATAATCCAAAATAATAATAATAATAATAATAATAATAATAATAATAATAATAATAATAATAATAATAATAATAATAATAATAATAATAATAATAATGGCAAAAGTTGATATCCAATAAGGTATAGCAAACCTTCTTAACCAAATCTATTTATAAGCTCTTGTGACAATAAATACGGCACCACTATATGACACATGTTCGAATAAGTACTTATCATTTCAAATAATGATATTAATATATAAGTTTTAGTTTTTTTAACTAGTCATCTATACCACATATACCATGAAATCATAATACCATTCATAATAACCAAGTCAGGAAACTATATTTAGTTCTAATAAAATGGTACAATCACCTTACAATGTTGGGAAATATATATGGTATAAAATTTTTACCAGTATGGCTGTGAATTGTACTAATCTGTTGTTGTTGTTGTTGTTATTATTATTAATAATAATAATAATAATAATAATAATAATAATAATAATAATAATAATAATAATAATAATAATAATAATAATAATAATAAATGGCACTCAATAGATTACATAAAATAAACAAAATATACAAAAAAATATATAGCGGCTACTAGTATTAAGAAAATCATCTGGGCTGTTGAAAGTAAAAGTAGTGTACATCGTGTACTTTTTACAAGTCAGACTTACACCACGAATAGAAAGCTTTACTTTCAAAGTGCAAGTCTTAATTCAACTCTTTCTCATAAGATAACAGCGTGTGTGTAATAAATCAAAAATGAATAGCATACAAAACGTCTTCCTTAAACTTACTTAATAACCTCAAATTCAAAATTTTTAACTTACACTTTTGCATTCAACAGCTCAATTAAGATAGAAATAAAGTTGTAGATGATGCTACCTTTCTTATTTAGTGTGCCAGATAAAAATCGCCATGAGGTTACCTAAATGTCGTTAGAAAATAATAGCAGCTGGAGGAAGATGAGAGGTCTAAATAAGGCAAGATCTTAAGGTTTATGAATAGAAATTGATTTTAATTCAGGTAAAGTAAGACGCTCAGTGACAATTCCCAATAGGGGCTTGAAGGGAATCGTTCGTTTCCCACAAATCACAGATCAAAAAGTGGTCGTAGTCCTCCAAAACCAAAAAAAAAAAAAAAAAAAATCTCGAAGCCAAGTACCCCTATCAACAATATTTTTCCAACATAGGAAAATACAATAAAAAAAAAGTTTTGAAAACAAAGTTCTGAGTTTTATAGGTAAGATTGAATATTTGCCATGACCCTCAGGAATATTCAGGATAAAGAATGATCAACAAATTAGATTACTCTTAAAGAGCGAACTCATTCCCCATCAAATAACGGAAGATTATTTTAAGTAATGAATAAATGTAACAAAGCTATCAGAACCACCTCTGTGGCAATGAATCACTATCTGCTGTACAAGCACCAAAGATAGTGTAAGTAACAGTAGCGGAGGTGGAAGTAGTATTAGTAGCAGTAATCGTAGTTGTAATAGTGGCAGCAGTTAAAATAATAATAATAATAATAATAATAATAATAATAATAATAATAATAATAATAATAATAATAATAATAATAATAAACATCTTGCAAGTCAACCTTATTCATTTGTGCTAAATTCAGATACCTTAAAAATATTCTAGTTAAAATACATATCTATATGGCAACATACTACAATCCTTACAAGATATATATATATATATATATTTATAATATATTTATATTATATATATATATATAATATAGTATATATATTATATATATATATATATATTATACTATATATGATATTATAATTATAGTATAATAATATTAATAATATATAATATATATATATATATATGATCTTTTAATTATCCGAGACGATAGCTTTAATGTCTACGAATTGGAATGATTTGATCGTAGGCAATAAACCTAGCGCTACCGCATCGTAGGCCGTATACCTACCCACACCGCTATCGTGCCGGCGTAAAATATTTTTGCATTAATTTTTTTCATTTTTTTTTGTGACGAATTCGTTTAAAGGATTCGATCGTCTTATATAATTAAAAGAATATATTATAGTATTATATATATATATATATATATATCTATAATATATATAATATATTAATTATAATATAATTATATATAGATTATATGTCTTATTAAATTAAGATATATATAATATATATATATATATATATAGGGAGAATAGGGGAAATTATAGGGGAATAAGTTTATTGAGTTTGTAGGGAAGGTATATGCTGGTTAATTTTTTGGTCGAAAAGAGTGCGTCGAGTGACTGAGGGACTCATGGTTAAGAACAAGGGCGTTTAGGAGTGGTTAGAGGATGTGTGGATCAAATCTTTTACATTTGAAACAAATATCTGAGAAAATGGGAGAATATGAATAAATTGTATTTAGCGTTTTTGCGGATTTGCAACAGGCGTATTGATAGAGTTACTAGAAGCGTATCATGGCAGTATTAGTTAGAGTATATGGTGTTGTTGGTAGCTTTTTGATTAGATCAAAAGTATGTATGACGATAGTGAAGCGTGTGTTAGAATAAATGGTGTCATAAGTATTGGTTTAGGATTCATAGCGGAGTAAGACAGGGTGTGTTATGTCTCCTTGGTATTCTATTTAGTATATGGATTGGGGTTATGAAAGAATTGAAGGTGGGGATGGCAGGAAATGGTGTTAGAATGATGGATGAGTGGAGGGTGCCACCTATTATTATGCGATTGATTTGGTTCTGTGTGGCGAATCTGAAGAGGTTTGAGAGATGATAGTTAATCGTCTACATTTCAAATAAGGGGCTTGGAAAGTAAGTGGATAACGCAGTAAGGTTATGGTTGTGAGTGAGGACACTCACAAGTGTGTAGTATGTTAGATGGTGAGCAGCTAGACAAGTGTCTGAGTTTAAATATTTCAGTAATTGTTGGATGAGAGGGAACGGACGATGCAGAGTGTAGTAACATTTTAATGTGAATGGCAGGAAGGTGGCTGTGCAATTAAATAGTTGTGAATGCAAAGGGACTAAGTCTTTAGAGTGTTAGGGTCTTTACATGAGTGTCTGTTGTTACCTGTGTTATTGTATTGTAGTGGGTCTATGGTCTGATAAGTATAGATCTAAGTTCAATGTGTTCAGTGGACAATCTTAGGGGTGTGCTAGGTGTGAGAAGAATGTATAAAATGAGGAGAATGAACGTATTTGAGAGTCGTGTGGTGTGAAGAAAGGGGTACTGAGGAATAAATGAAAGTATGTTGAGATGGTTTGGTCATGTGAAAGGATGAATGATAGTGAAGGTTGGTTAGGGATGTATAGTGGTGAGTGTGTTGGAACCGACCGGCTGGGAGAGAGAAAGTGGATGATCGGTGAACGAATGTCTGAAGGAGGAAATGTGGTTTGTAGAGGCGGCGCAATTATCACGTGCCCTGATGGCGATAAGTGCGGGAGTTTTGATTATGTGAGATTTGCTGGCCTCACTCTGGCCCAGGAGACATGAACACACATCTACATTCACGTAGATGTGTTCAACCATAGTGAGGGTCTCGTCGCCTCGATGGATGTCGGTCTAGCGCGCTATAGCTATTGTCTTGTCTAGTCACAAGCTTTCAACTCATATAAATTAGTGTCTACAGCGGCGCCCCATGGTCAATGCTGCGCGCATTTTCTTTTCGATGCTCGTTCATTGTTCTCAAACCCTACTGCTTCTTCTTTCTCGATGCTCCTGACCGACCGCTTACCCCCACACATTTGGGGCAAAGCAGGAAGGTGAAGAAGAAGAAAGAAAGATAATAGTAATATATATATTATATATATATATTTTATATAAATATATATATTATATATATTATATATATATATATTATATATATTAATATATATATATATATTTATCTATCATATATATTTAAAATAAATAGTAATGGCAATGATTTTATAATATGAAGTTGATTTAACAATATATATATATTATAATCTTATATTTATATATAATTATATTAGTATAATATGATATATATAAGTATATAATATATATATATAATATATTATATATATTATACTATATTATATTATATTATATATAATATAATTATAATTATATATATATATAATATATATATAATTGAGCAATTACCTTTTTAATATATATCAATGATATATATTATTATATATATTTATATTATATATATAATTTTATATATATATTATTGCATTAATTTCTTTAATATAAAAATACTATTATATATATATATATTATTCTATTTATATATTTATTCATATATATAAAATATAATATATAAAAAACACATTTTAGTATGTTATATATATATCTATATAATATATTATATTTATATATCATATTATATTATAAGCTCTTTACCAAATTTGCAGGCATAGAAAAATATATGACAGAAGTAACCCCAGTTTCCATGGTATGAAATACCCAACGAAACTGAGGGTCACACACACACACACACAGGACATGGGGGTACTACAGATTTTTAGACAATGGGGGGAATCAGTAAAACTAAATAATTGCACATGATTTGTACCAACTTAAAAAGGAAGGGACATATAATGTTAACAATAGAGGATGAGCTTTTCATTTTTCTTTTTATTTTATTGTAATAGTTAGTAGGAGAACTCTTCTCCCGCGTAACAATACAAAATGGCGGAACTAACTTCCGGCGTGACGATACAAAATGGCGGAAACTCATTTCCGCTACGACATTATAAAATGGCGGAACTCAATTTCCGAAGCGACGATACAAAATGGCGGTTACTCAATCAAAATATAGGCGCAGTGTAAAAAATATTTGCGAATATATATATATATATATATATATATAGATATATATATATTATATATATAATATATATATATATTATATATTAATATATATAATATATATTATATTTATATATATATATATATATATAGTATATATATTATATATATATATATAATATATATTATAGTATATATATATATTTATATAATTTACAAAGCTTTAGGAAAAAATAATAATTAACAAAATGATACATTAAGTACTTATATATATATATATATATATATATATATAATATAATATATATATATATATATTATATTATATATATATAGTAATATATAATATATTATATATATTATATATTATATATAATTATATATATATAATATATATATATCTATATATATATATATGAAATCAATTACATAACCTCTAAACTTAGCTAAATTGAAAAGGGAGAAAATCACTAATTTAAGTCATATTGGCTATTGTAGTAAGATACAACTATAGCTTATGGAAAGAATCCTAAGTATACGGAGGAGGAGGAGAATTGTGGAATGATCGATCTGCATATTCTTCACACTTGTGCATATCCTGTCGTGGAAAAAAGTTTATTGAGTCTGTCTACTCTCAATCTGGAGCGCAAGCCCTTTGCTTCTCTCGTCGTCGTCGAGTTCTTTATCAGTTGAGGATTTGTCGAGAGTGTAACGCTTGTTGCTCGTCTATGCGATTTTCCAAACTTCTTATCTACAATATTATATATATATTATAGTATTATTAATTATAGATATATATATATATTATATATATATTATATTATATATTATATATATATATAATATATATTATATTATATATATATATTATATATATTTATAATTCCCTTTAGTTAATGTAACGAACTTACAGGCATTTTCCAAAACCAGACGTTTCTCAAACTAGCCTTTAGCACATTTTTTTATGTCAAGAAAATTTGGATAGCGAAATGAATATTCAGTCAAAATTAAATAAAAACCTAAATAAAACTATGCCTTTATATTATAAATAGTCCTAATATTACATAATCAATCATTATATTATAAAGATATTCAGTCCTTGAAGATCAAGAGAAATAAATTATGCTGTTTAAAATTAATAGGTTATAGATTAACGATAACATTTTAGAAGTTATGCGAACCATTAAAAGTATTAAAATGACGGAGGCGAATAGGGTCCAGTTGGGGACAATCAAAGAAGATATGGTGTGTACCCTTCGTCATAGGAGAATGGCAGCACCTTTTGCAAAGATGTTGTTAGCTAGGATTTACAACTGTGTTGCAAAATTCTGGTTCATAGGGAATCTGAGGTATCTCTCTCAGAATCCGTGTTGAACTGATGGTACTGGGGTTGAAACCGAGAATAACTGTGCACCATTGATGTTATTCTTCGAAGAACGGAGAGTGGCATCACATTGATCAACTTTCCATCTTACCAGGGGGGACGATCAGAAGGCTCCAGTGGAGATACGAACGGGATCGTAACAGGTATAGTAGAGTTGGGGAGACCTGCCATTACTACAAGCCATAATCCCGCCTCGTCGGATTAGAGCCGGTGTGGAGCGAAAAGGACTTGCGATAAACACCAGAAAATTCTAGAGCCAGTGATTCGTAATAGTCAACACGCTGATAAAATCGTTTTCAGGAGTTTAATGTTGCGGTGCTTGTTAGGTGCGTCATCTATGGCGTCTAGAAATATTGATGTGAAGTTCAGGAAGGTGTGAACCTATAAGGTTGGTTCGCGGGAGAAGGTTGGCATGTTCTTTCTTTTTTTTCTAATAGTACTGCTGAGGTTTTGCCAGTTTGGTGGAGTGAAAAATGGAAACCATTAGGAATTACCCATTTGAAATATTTAATAGCCTTGTTGAAGTTGCCTTTACGAGAAATGCGCCAGTCATCACAGAGGAGAAAATTGACCGAGTCTGGGATAGAAGTAAACGATGTCACTTGGAATCTAACAGAAATATAATAATACTAGAACACTGCCCGCGGAACGCCTTCATCAAGTAAAGTGCGTAATTAGAAGAGGCACCGAACCTGGATATGTCTGACAGGAAGGCTATTTATAAAGAGGGACTGTCCTCGGAAACTGAGCGAGTGAGTTTAAGGAGAACCCCAGTCTCCACGTTGTGACTTCTAAGCGTTTTCAGTAAAAAAAAACACCAAGAAACATCGCAACAGTTGAGAAGGCTTCCCGAATGTCATGATCCAGTTTTAACAAGGGATCCGCGGTCGAACGATTTTTGCGGAAACCAAATTCTAAGTTTGGAAAAGCCTGGAGACTCTCCTGAACAGGGAGGTGGCCTGAAACAATTTTCTCCTCTAATTTGCAAGTATGACAGGCAACGAAATTGGCTTTGGTTGTCCGTCAAACTTTGGATCTTTCCCAGGTTTGGGATAGAGCTAACAAAAGTAGTCCAAAGATGGAAAGAGCGATTCGATTCAAATTCTGTTATACAGATCCAGCAAGAACTCTGAAGCAGAGGGATGAATATGACAAAGCATTATATACGAAATTAAGTCTGGGCCAAGGCCACCGTCTTTTCTGTTCGCCAGTGCAGTTTGATATCTGCCCGTCTAAAAAGAGTTATAGGTATAGATCTCCCTTCTATTGCTTTGAAAGGTCTGCTGTATAGTGTTATTTGCAATTTTGAAGATTCATAGAAGAAACTCGAGTGGCTAGCAAAATTATAAACTGGTGCATCTGCAATAACTGCTGGAGCATATGGCGTTAATATCAGCCATAACGAAGAAGACTGAGGTGTTGAAGAGTTGTTGGAGCGGAAGATATTTTCTGTGCAACTTTCCACATAAAGAAAGGGGAGGTTGACAGCTGAGGTATTAGTTCGAAAGAATTGATTACGTGTTTGACGATTAATTCGGCGATGTCTCGCCGCCAGCTGCTTTAATTAATCATGTTTGTGTGTGCCGGGTCCTTTGCATTGCCTGTAGAGTTTTTTCTTCTCCCAATTAGCCTGCGCACATTCTTGAGGCCAGCAATTGGTTGCCTGAACGCCTATCTCGGAAGATGCGAATGCAAGCTTCGTTGCTGTTTGATAACTTGTTGGAAGAAAGTAAGCATCATCAATAGTCGGGAAACCGCTTGTTGAAGGGCATACCAGGTAATCGGTCACTGCCGTCATAAAAACTAAGCGGACCAGTAAAGCGATCATAAGAGATAAGCAAAGAAATTCATACATGAAGTTGTGTATTAAATGTTCATGATGTCAGGATTCCTGTCGTTAGGCATACAGGGAAAATGGTTTTAGAATCTACAAGGATCTTAGTTGCCCCATAAGGTTGATGTCTCCTAGTATAACAACCAGAGTAAGGGCCGCTTAAAAACTATCCTACGTCGACTTAGCAACTCCCTATTCGGAACAATTAGATCGAGCGACTACTGGTCGGTGAAAATATGATTCGTGTTTGCCACTGCAAGAAATTCTAGTTTTTGAGGAAGGGGAAACTGGGGAGCTGGACAGATTTATTATGACTTTCCACCTCACGCTTCATTGTCACGCTCTTCTATAGAGGTTAGCAGCGTTTTAGTGTTCCGACTGTTTGAAAGAAGTAGACGATGACAAAGTCAAATTCCTGAAAAACTTGCACTTGTGTAATTATGTTTATAGTTGATGACAAGCTCTTCGAAATTACAGTGACTAACCATGACAATTCCATTGAAGGAAGGTGGCCATTGCTATGTTGTTGCAAATGTTATTGAAGATGCTTCATTAGAACATTGTCTCTAGGTGTAGGGGTGATGTTGAGTGGTCAGATGGGAAGAGAAAGGCTGAGACGTGCGGTCTCGACAAGGAGCGAGCAACAAATCCTCAGCGTTAAGATAGCGTACAACAGAGTTTCGGTTGACGACAAGTTTTTGAGGCAGAGTTTTCCAGTGGGTTATGGTCGTAGGGGCTTCGCCCTCATGATGAAATTAAGTTGAGTTCAACCAGGTCACTTTGTGCGGACATTGGTGGTCTTTGGCAAGAATAACCAAATGCTGCCATGTTAGGAATGGAGCGAATCAGCATCGCCAAGTAACAGATCAGAAAGTGGGGAAATACCGGAACTGTTTTCATGGCAACAGGAGAGGAGGTCATTACCGAAAGTTCTTTATTTTTATACGGGTCTGATGTTGCGAATTGGATCGTTCGTGCGAAAGCTTGATGCGGAGACTTTTCTGTGCAAGAATTGTCAGGTGAGTGGATTTTTGAGACTGTCAACTGCTTAAGATGGGCGACTCTCTAGGTCCCTTCATGCCGCCAACAGTTTCCATGACGCTTGGAGCCTTTGCTGTGTTAGCGTTTGAACGGTTTTCCATTCACCTCCCTCGGAAAAGCAGGAAGCATTAAAGAGAGTGGTTTAACACATCAAGCTCTATTTGGGACGACTATAAATCTATTTCATCGCTAAGGCATAAGAATTCCTTTAGGGGCCGATACGGAATTCGGAGGAAATATAGGAGATCAGAAGAGCTGGTAATTATACTGCAGAGCTATCAGAGATTGGTTGATGGGCTGTTCTACAGCTGTGATTGTTTGGATATAATCTATTGATGTCAATGCTTTGTCCTCAGATAATTATACGTGACGTCTCTTCCGAGTTGCATTTTTTATCTGGGGTCGGGGCTAGTTTTAGTGCTTTAGAAATTATTTCTTTTATTTTAGCGAGTATCTTGCTTGGTTGTTCTTAACCTTTGTTTGTTAGGACATCTTTCAGGAGATCTAATGGTAGGAAGACGGATTAGGAGACAAAAGATGCAGGTCTCTTACGTTTAGTTTGAGCAACTCACGGAAGTAAAAATGATATGAGCGTTTCTTGGCATGAAATGCTCTCAAAACTATCGAGGTTGAACCGACTTAGTTTCACTGATGTTAGTTGAAACTAGTACTCGGGGTAGGTTGCTGACGGCATTTTGGGTGGGCGATTGAATGCGACTGATGTTTTTGACTATTTGAATACGTCGAGTATATAAGGCGTGCAGTGAGCAGGTTTAGAAGTAAACTGCTCGACTCTGCGCTGATTGGGGGGAATGTCGGTGGGTTGAACGCGAGAGGAGGAGGGGGGCACTGTCAAATTGTAGAAGGAGTGCCTTATGATCTTGGATATTGTCTTTACTGTGTAATGGCATCTCTCCTGCTATTTTTGTAATAGGATACTCCAACCTCGTGTTCAAAGGTTCAAGAAGGGCATTTAAGGAAAGAGGCACTTGGGGCCTCCACTTTTTGCCAGAGTGATGTTTTCACAGAAGTGTGAAATTGCATTCTCCACGACCTGCCGCACGTATATCATGTGGTCCCCTACAGTATTTTCGGGGATGATCAAACCGCTGGCATTTAAAACAACGTCTGGGTCGGGGAATAAACGTGCGAACGCTGTAGCTTGTAAACCCAATTTTCACCTTTGTAGGTGGGAAAGGGGTGTTAATATATAAAATGCGTTAGATGAGCGAGGTTTGCTGCACATTTGAATAATTTTTATACTTGCGGCAACTTTTTTTTCGGTGGGGGGGGGTTGATAATCTCTCTACCTTTTTTTCACGTTTTTTATTCATTATAACATATTGCTAATATATCTTGTAAGTTTCGTCAAATTTACGCAAATACACTTTCAATTTAAAAGGGCAATAATAAAAATAAAAATAAATATAATAATGATAATGATATTTAATAACTAGAAATCAAAATAAGATTAATAAAGTGATGAAGTTATAAAGCAAGGCGGAGAAGACTTGAATTAAGACCTTCGTAAGTAAAAGTTCTGGATCCATTAAAAGGGAAAAGAAAGAAAAAGTTCAATGAAAAATCTAGAATAAAAAGACTACTGACGAAGCAACGGTATATGTACAGCTGCGCCAAAAAAAAAAACATTCTGCCGAAGAAACCTTAGAGGGAATTATTAGATAATTAAATTCTCTACAAATGAGGAGGAGAAGAATAATAAAAATAATAAGATCTGATACAAGCGAGATAACAGGATAAAACATGGGCTTATTGAAGGGAACATTGAGTGGATAAGGGCACATGAATTAGACGGGAGGTCATGTAAACAAAACTTTCCTATCATTTGGAATAATTTTTTAATCTTGGAAATGTCGGAAAATGATGTTATATCAATCCAATTAAAATGATCTGTAATGCATTATAGAAACATATATCATTCAGGTCTAATAATAAATATGGTGAGGTGAAAAGTTTAACTGGAAAAGTTAAGGAAGAAGGTAACACCATTATAATTAAAATAAGAAAAGTAATCGTTTGCTCATAGAAGCAATACAAATGTCTAAAACATGCGGCTTCTATAAGATAATGTACCTGACAAAATTAAGCTAAAATACCTTTTACTGTAAAAAGACATTTTGGGATTGTCGAGATAAGAGAATATAAGGTCTAAAACGGCATGCAAATGAAAACCTCAAATACACGTGGAAAAAACTTTCACAACCTAACCCAACCTAATCTCATGTCGACGAAGATTCTTAAAAGATTATTTCTCTAATTTGATAAGAGATATTTGATTCCGAGCTATAATTTCAAGACTTGCTCTCATACAAAGGAAAACGAATCATCAAATTATAAATATAATAATATATCTAAAATAAATTACTCCTAAACACAGAAAATCAATTTCCAGCATTTTAACAAATACAAGTTGTCAACAACATGTTGTTGATAACGCAACATTGGGACCTGCACAATTGATGACCAAACTTTCCCGATTTATTGAAAGGCTAAACTTCTCAACCATAAAACTAATGAATTTCCTTCCACCCTTGAACAGCTATTATAATACAAAATTTCAAGCCTAATAGAGAAGAAGAAGAAAACACAAAAAATGAAAAAAAAAATAATGCGCAAAGGCAAAAAAAAGAGTAAAGGAGCTTAAAATCACTATTTTACATCTAAATATCCATTTTAACTTTTCACTCGTGTATGACTAATAAACATCAAAATACAATAAAACGCATTAGTACCATTAACAATACTTATTAATTAAACTAATTACAAGGAAAGAAGTACAACATACTTTTGGAACATAGTCCTTAAAGAGTAGATCCACTTTCTCTTCCAAAGACATACTAAGCCCATTCACACTTGGTCTATTAGATACTGTCGGAGGTTCTACTGCTGCAGGTGCGCCTGTCCCAGGATTAATAATTGATGCAGGTCTAGAAGATCCACCAGAGTCTACTGTCTTCATTCTCTGGTGTGGTACAAGAGGGATACTGGAACTAGTTTTGCTGGTAGCACTTGGCCATTCTCTATTTACCGGTACGGGAGGAGTTGGTCCAAAACCAGTTTTTAATTGAGGCTTAGAAGCTGTTGGTGGAGGTGGTTTAGATGGTGGAGTAACACTCGGTTTTTCAGCAACTTGTGGAGGAGTTGGCTGAGACAGCTGATTCTGGGAACCTTCCATTACTGCATCAACTAACGAAAACATAATATATTTTTATCAGCAATAATAGCTAATTTCACAGTCCCTTTTTTTTAAAAAAAAGTAGAAATTATTGCAGAAACTTACCAGCATTACTAAACAGCCCTGATAGTCGCTTTTTCTTCTGATTTTCCCTAAGTTCCTTAAGCCAAGGTGGTTTGGATTCACCTTCAGCAGTAGTAGTTGATGTAGCATTAAGGCCTGCATCAGGAGGAGATATGGCTATTCCATTGGGGATAAGAGGTGCTGTGCTATCCTCTTGGTTTGTAGTCTCCTTTAAATATATATATATATATATATATATATATATATATATATATATATATATAGCATATATATATATAAATAAATCTATAAATATATATATATATAAAGAAGAAGAAGAAGAAGTTTTTTTATATATTTATATATATATATATATATATATATATATATATATATATATATATATATATATATATATATATATATATATATATATATATATTCCCTTCGCTTCGAACTAGTTGTAGGGTAGAGTGCCTACCATGCAAGGAAATAAGATAGTTAAGATAGTTAATTAACATGACGTAAGTTGAAAGGAAAGTAGAAATCCACACTACCATTTCCTCAAGTGAGAGCTCGTCACTGTAAAAAAAAAATCCACCCTAGGCCTTCACAAGACTGCGAAGGACGCTCACTGTGATATCTCATCAATGTAGGATTCATATCTTGGGCCAAGCCCACAACCATACCCCATCACAAAACCCAGTAATTCATTCCTAAGACATACCTTTCTTCTCGCTTCTGTCAAACTCACAATTCTTTCCTTCAAACATTCCTTTACTGATTCAATTCACTTTATTTTATTCTCCTTGTCGGTCAAATCTCAGCACACTCACAATTATACATCTGATACATCTGCTTAACCAAACAACTATCATCCATCCTTCCCATATGGCCAAAGCATTTTAAAACACACTCGTTTATTCTCTCATTTGCGCCTTTCTTCACACCACACAACTCCCTAAAATGTTTATTTCTCATTTTATCAATTCTTCTCACACCCAACAAGCCCCTAAAATTATCCAATTGAACAGATTGCACACCTTAGTTTCACAATAATACATTAACATTCCCTCATGGAGAACCATAGCATACATCAAGACTTAGTCCTTTTACACTCACCAAGGATTTAATTGCATCGGCCACCTTCCTACCATTCACAACTTTCCTACAACACTCTGACTCACCCGTTCCCTTTATATTCAACATATAACCTAAATATTTAAACCATTCACTTTCCAGTTCATTTGTTCTTACACAAGCTTCACTATCGACATTCATACTTTTGATTGTGTTCAGAAGCCTACCACCAACACCATATATCACTAAGTTACTAATACCCGCCACAAAGCTTCCTTATTAATCCTGCCATACTCCTGTTGCAAGATCATTCCTCTTCTTCTTCTTCTCCTCTCATTTTCTCACTCATTTATTTCAATGTGAAGATTTGAACTACACATCCTCTACCACTTTTAAATGCGCCTTGTTCTTCACCAATCACTCCCTCAGTCATTTGCCACACTCTTTCAACCAAAATACCAGCATACATCTTGACTACAACACTCAAAAAGTTAATTCTTCTATAGTTCCTATATCATCAACAGCTGTTCCTTGGTTCTCCAGAACTAGGGGTAGGGTGCACAAACATACACCAGAAATCCAAGGCATGCTTGAGCGTTTCCAGGGCATAAATAAATGGTAGCGCGACCCCCCCCCCCCTCCAAGAAAAAATAAAATAAAAATATATATATATATATATATATATATATATATATATATATATATATATATATATATATATATATATATATATATATAAAAAAAAAAAAAAATATATATATATATATATATATATATATATATATATATATACCTAAGGGCCACAGAAAATCCT
>JABUQX010043794.1:47500-82500 GCA_015478945.1 Trachelipus rathkii
ACTGTAGCAGAATAGGAATTAATTCTCCGATTATGTGTTTGTTTGTTACTATCTGATCGCTTATTCTTAATCCTTTGATTAATGTTTGCTTATTTTTCAATTTAAGATATTGTTTATTATGCCACATTGCGAAGAACGACGATTTGTTTGAGTAAATTTAAAATTTTCTGCAAAGTTGACTATAGACTCTCTCATTAGCACTTTTAGTATTGAAGAATACTCTGTGTATAGATCATTAGGTACATCACTCTTCTTAGCACTTTTATACAATTTATTTCGTCTAATTGAGGTTAACAAAGGTTTAGTTAACCTCATCATTATCCTTTTAACTGTGATGGTTTATATCCTTGGGGAGGATTTTTTTTAGAGTAATTATCATATAGGATGAAGTTAAAATTTTAAAAATTTTCATTAATTGAAATAATATCACTGTGTACAAAAGAAAAGTCTGCATTCCTTATTTGGTTTTGAAGTACATGTTTACGATCTTCCAACACCTGCCTGTATTTCACCAATTCAGCTCTTGAAGAACAGTTGAGAATTCAAATGTTAAGATGCAAAGGTGGTGGATCAGAAATATCAGTACATAATGTATAGGATTTTGTTATATTTCAATTATTTGGCAATAAATTATCAACTGTAGTAGAATTATTGCGTACATTTGGTCTAGCAATGCTCATTACGTAATTTACAAGAGTTACTATTACTACTAGTAACATAGATATTAAAGTCACCAGCTGTTATTGTGACTCCATACTTCAAAATCTTATAAGTAGTTCTCCTTTCTTCTAGCTGTCTTGTTGCCGGTGAGTGCCATCAAATTATTATGCTGGATTTGGTCAGGGAAATACGTCAGGTGTAAATCAAACGATTCAGGAAAATTTATCAGTTGTGAAACCTAACTATATGATCTATTAATTAATTATAATAATATATAATATTAATATATTATATATACTATATATTATATATATATGTCATACTCATAAGTTAGGTCGGTACACTTATTTATTTCTTAAATATATAACATTAATTAATATCGAGGAGAGTACTCACTTATACTTACATATATTTAATATTATATAATATTTTATAATATAATATATATATGATTTTTTTTTACTCTATTGCACTAATATATAATTATTCATTACTATATATAATCAAATATATATATATATATATATATACCTATATTCTTACAATTACATAATTTATTTAATATTTTAATTAT
This sequence comes from Trachelipus rathkii, assembly GCA_015478945.1. Lineage (NCBI taxonomy): Eukaryota > Metazoa > Arthropoda > Malacostraca > Isopoda > Trachelipodidae > Trachelipus > Trachelipus rathkii. The sequence goes on from JABUQX010043794.1 coordinate 48,735, forward strand.
ATATAGTATATATTATTCATATATACTAATACTATATATTATTATATTAATAATAATATTAAATATAATATATATAATATATATATATATATATTATTTATTAATATTAAACTTTAATATAATATTATAGTATATTAAATATATATATAAAATTACTTATTAAAAATATATAATATATATTATAATATATATTATATTACTATTATTATATAATATAATATTATTATATAATTATATATTATATAATATATATTATATACATATATTATATATATATATATTATAACTAGTATATAATATATAATATTATATATAATATATGACTATATATTAATATATATACTATATATGATATATATATATATATATAATATATCTAATACGTAGTTAATTAATTAATATATACTATAATATTATATATAGATATTATTTATATATTATATACTATATATTAGTATATATATATATCATATTATAATTATAAATTTAATTAATATATATATATAATTATATATATATATAATATATTAATATATATTATAAATATATATAATTTATTAATATATTAGTACTATATAATATATGTATATATAGTTATATTCAGTGGTTTAAAGGTGAGCCGTTTGGCGTCTATCTTTAATTAGAACAGAATTTCTCCCGTCTCAGTATGGGGTAATCTTCGACGCTCTAATTCGTTCGGCTGGCCCCAGATCCAAAAGGCACATGGAACAAATAAATTGGTCTGTTTAGTTTTAAAGCGTCTCTAATCTCACTCTTACTGCAACCTATTTAACGTTATTCTAGTTTAGGCGGTCAATAATGTGCTGTTTAGCTTTATTAATCGGTCGTAATCTCGAGATAAGTCACAAACATCAAGCTCAAATACCACATTACCAAGGTTATTCGCTTAATCAATCACATACAAAGACACAATTCGTATTCCAAACTGAAATCACTCTTCTCATATGCTTCCTACAGCGTCGGCAATTAGAGAGTAGCATTAAATTATATTCCTGCGTACTCTTAAGTATCCTGCACCTCTTCTTACTGACCTATATGACGTGGGAGAGGCATTCTCACGACAGCAACGTCCGCCTGTCACTAGAAATCAAAATGGATCTGTACTATCTCTGTGCCTCAAATAATCATTCATCTTAGCACCTACCTAACACTTGGTTCATAGACATATACAAACGCATCACTAATATTAACCATATCCCTGACCAATCATTAACCTACATATCGCGATTTAATAGATGGCTAGTGGTCAAATTAAAGTATAAATAAATAAATACATAATAATATAAATATATATATATAACTAAAAATTATTATTTTATATATATTTATAAATATAATTATACATATTTATTATATATAGTATATATAGTATACTACTATATATATATATATATATATATATCTAATATATATTATTATTAATATTTATTAATGAATGATATATATATATTAATAATATATATATATTATATAAAATATATTATATATTAATCTATATATTATTAATATATAATATATAATAAATATACTATAAAATATAATATGTTATGATAATTCACTGACAAATAATAAAGGTTATTATTAAGAGAACAACGTTTTTTTCTCTTAACTCATTTTTAAACGTATATTTATTTCTTTATTTGGCAGACGATTCACAATTCTTCGAAAGAGCATTGCACGAAAGAAAATGAAATTGAAGCCCAGAAATAGATATCACGTGGGACAAATGAAATTAAAATAACTTTTCGGAGGATACTTATGAGAGTTATCATGAAATTTTATACCAACTCCGGAAACATTATTATAAGAAAGGCTGTGTCACGTTGTGTATACTACACACCTATCTATAGTACCTATTACTCTCAACATACTCTCTAGTATATATATTATCGTAATATTACTTGTGTTTAAAGAGTATTACTTACACTGGATCTTCATTCATGCCATATATATAATAATATTAATATAATTAATAGACGTATATAATCAGTCTGATATGATATGATATATAATACTAATATAACTATAATATAACTTTTTACCTAATCTAATATAAACTACCTATTATACAATAATATATATGGAAAAAGTTTTTATACATTCTTTTAAGTACAGTAATAAATCCATATAGATTAATCGTAAATGCACCTTATAACGTAATTCTATACTATATATAAATATGACACATATTACCTATATTAATTATTATTTGAATAATATTACTAAATATTATGTCCTTGAATAATACTTATTATTACACCAAGTCCTGCTGGAGGTGCTCTTTTTATGGCAGCTAGTTATTTAGGAACACCGTGAGATTACTGTTTAATCGTTTCATTATATATAACAACTTGACTCTCATCTGGTTCACCACTTATTATCTCTACACCCGCATCTCACTATTCTACATTATATATTACTGCTCCCTAATCATCCCGATTCCATCGCCCCACACCATCATATTCTTTTTAACCAGTTTATAATTATATACAAGACCACTTCTTACTAGGCATCGCATTCACTACTAAGTTTACATAAATCATTGTTTGAGAGAACATAGATCCGAGAGGTTTTGTTCAGCTGAGAAAATATTGTTACCGTTACGATCCATTATTATTTGGAACGAGTAATTTATAGTAGTATAATGACTTACAAGTTACTGATGTCCAATAGATCACAACAGGAAACAAGCATTACACTACCCATAGACTTTCCTACACTTATCATAAGACCGAAGTTATCTTTATTATCAGTATGAACTGGATCTTCAGCAGATAGATTCCCCGTCTATTACGCAATGATAACCATAACCTTCTGAGATCATTAGCTATTTAGTTATATATTATAACTAATATACTTTAATATATATACCTCACCCATCACTATAGGTGAGAGTCATGTAGATAGGAATTATCACATTCTCAAGTTTCTCTAGACATCTCTTAACCTTTTTGAGGTTTAAGCATTTTAATTTAATTAATATACTATATATTATTATATTAATATTAACTAATAATATATTAATAATATATACATATATTATAGTATAATATTTATATTATATACTTAACTATTATTATATATATTATTATAAGTGTATTTGTATTTAGTATTACAAAGCCCATATTTGAGTATTAACATTATTGAAACTTTTAATATATTTTTAACAGTTCTAATATAGGTTAAATATAATTGAATTCATTGCTAATATTAACATTATTTTATTATTATTTATCATTATTATTATAATCTTATTATATATATTAATTATTTAATGATTAATTATTATAAATTATTGTATTATTTACGATTAATATTAATTTAACTTTATCAACGTTTTTTTTATCATTAATGTAAATAATATTATTATTTTAATATTTATATTATTATTATTAATAATAACTTAATAATTATATTATATATTAATAAATTACTTATTAAATTAGTATTTTTAATACATTATATAATTAGATCGAGTTTGTTATCAATGCTATATAATTATACTACTAATTATATTAATAGATCAAATATCTCAGTTATTATTTTAAAATTTAATTTGTATATTTATATATTATAATATATATAACTTATATATTTTCTTATTAATATATTCTATATAAATTATTATATCCATTAATTTTCTATTATTACAATTATTATTAATCTTTATACCATATATATTCACTCGATATTATACTTAATTTTAATCACTTATTATTCATATTACTCATTCATTCAATTATTAACAATATTTAAATTATATATTATTATTATTTAACTTTAATTACTTATTCTCCATATTATTACTTACTATACATTATCCATTATCCAAATCATACTCCTTTAAAAGATCACAGACTTTACCGGCAGGAAGTGGCAAGGTAGTTATAAACTAATTAGTTATAACTTAATTAGTACATCCCTTATTTAGAATTAAATAGAATTTAGTTATTGACATTTATTTTAAATTCGGATGAGAAATTGAAATTGTATTATCATTATTGGTGAAGAATCTCTTGCGCATTGAATAACAGAGACCTTTGTTCTTATTATTAGATGAATAATAAAATTATATGAAAAAATGTGTAAATTTTGAAGTTAACTTAGTGAAAAATGAAGATAAAAGATATAAACACTTAGATTCATTTCTCTATTGTAACAAGACTATTAACTCTCTTTGGGTAGACTAATGAATATGTGCTATAATCTATCACAATTCCATCTCCATCTTAGTATTATCTGGAGCCTTCTTTTATATTTAATTCTTTATCTATAACTGCATTATTTATTAGTAGGAATTTATTCTTACACCATCTATTTATATTTATTATTATTATAAATTATTAATGGTACCTCGGTAACAAATACACTCAGATTTAATTTAATGAATAGTAGAGATATATTGTAACAGTATAATTGTGAAATGTAAAGGGAGCCTCCTTTCAGAGAACAAAGATCTAGTCATTCACTTTTCGTTCTCTATATATGTTGTTGTATTTTATTTGTGTAGTAAGTTTATATAAATGTTATCGTAGGAGTGAGGTGATTGATACACTCTCTACTAAATATAAAAAAAAGTGTATGTATTTATTACATATATGTATATAAGAAATAAATTTATATACATTAAATTGTTACTTTTGTCTTATAAATATTTTATTAATGTGAAATTTTAAGCTATAATTTTAATAATAATTATATATTATTATTATTCAATTATTGTGAAGAAATACTATTTATAAATATTTTATTTATATACATAGTAATTATTAATGTTACTTTATAAATTTATTTATTACATTATTACTTTATAGGATTATTGATTATTTAATTTAAAGCTTCATGAAGTTTCCATTATGTAGTTTTTTGTGATATCACTTATCCTTATTTCTCTTCTGTGATGGTTCTTGTTTTATTTTGATGTATTTTGAGGTCGTAACTGAAGTTTGTTTTTTCTCAAAACCGTGCTAATAATAATAATAATAATAATAATAATAATAATAATATAATAACATAAATAATTGTAAATGTAAAGTAAATTGTCTTATTTTGTGATTTAATTTTTATTATAATTAATTATTATTTTTTTTCCTAAATGTTTATATGTAATTTAATTATTTTTAATTTTAAATACTTAATTATTATATATGTTATAGTTAGAGTATGCAAAAATACATTGTAAATAATTATATTTTTGTTTAGGTCAAACTATCAAAAAATATTGATTTATTATATAATTTAATTATATATATTATTATTTATTATTATTATTTATATATTTAATTACTTTATGTGGGATATATATAAATATATTATTATTATTATTAATTATTATATATAAAATTAATTATTAAGAATATTTTTGTTAGTAAAATAATATGATTAGCATTTCGTGAAAATGTGTTAGACGGTAAAAATTTATTTATTTTAATTTGAATTAAAATTATGAGTTCAGATTCTCAAACATATTTATTTCATTCCAAAATAGTTAAAACCTATTATCCGTGACACTAAAATCTACATCCAATATGAAATTAGATTATAAATTATTTGTCATTATTATTTTGAAATCACTATAAGAAACAAAACATCTGATAATTTTTTTTTAAACTTTTTAATTTACCAATAATCTTAAATAACTCAAACAATGTATAGTTAGGTAGTATATATATGTATGGTTAATGTATGATTAATGATTAATGTAAGTTTTATTGAGAGTAGTATTATGTAAGGGTATGTATGCTATGGGCATATAGGAGGTGTTTGGTTATATTATATATATATAATTATATATAGTAATATAATATCAGTATAATTATAATATAATTTATATTAATATATATTTGCTTTCTGACGGATTAATTAATATATGGAAACGATTTTAAAGAATAAAAATTATATAAATATCGAATTATAATATATATATTAATATTATAATGATATATAATATATCTATATATAATATATATATATATATTTATTATAAATATAATATAATATATTATATTATATATAATTTATAATTTTAAATATTTAATATTATAGCTGGGGTATTAATATATTGTTTGTTATATATATATTATAGTATATATATTAATAGATTATATAAATATATAATATAGTCTATTAATATAATATATTATAATATAATATATATATATATATAATATATATATATATATATACCTGTTATATACAAACTTCCACCCCACCCCCCTCCTCCTATCACTATACCTCCTCACTCAGTACGCAAGAGCAAATCAAAGTTTACCTTATAATAAAACATTCTTCCATACATCGTAATATATTGCTAAATGTAATAATACTATATTGAGTATATTAATATATATACGGAGTAGTATATGTCAATGGATTAATTATAATAGTATAATAATATATTATTAATATATATCATAAATATATAGTATTCTAATATATATAATATATACCTGAATAATATAATATATATAAATATATATTATATATATATAATATATATTAAAATATATATCGCGTAATATGTCTTTATATTAATTATACTAGCTAATATATAATATATAATTACTATATATAATATATTATATATATATATATATATATATATATATATATATAATTATATTATATAATATCAGTTATGAGGGCTAGTAGTTAAAGGAATAGGCTTGAGTAGTGCAGTCCTATTTTATTTTAGAACAATTAATAATATAATAAATGAAAAACTATAAATGAAATTAATTATAAATACAAATATTAATAATATATAAAGAAACTACCTAATGGATGATACAAATGCGCCATGAAGTAAAGAAATAATAAACAAAAAATGAGCTAGTTATAATGCTTTGCTGCCTATCTAATGAAAAACTGCGACCTAAGATATAATATGCGTATAGCAAATAATAAAATATCAAACAGCGACTTTGCTATGATATTATATGCATTGAAATTAAGAAAATAGAGTCATAACCTCCATAGACTTACTTCGTTCGGACGGCGTATGTTGCCCGATAGTGTAAGTGTAGTAGGGGTAATTTAGGTTTTTAATCTAGATATATATTGGATATACAATATATTAGTTAATGTTAATATTTGATAAATAAAATATTATAACAAATCTTTAAGTTATTTATTTACACATTCGACTATTTATCTAACTATTTAATTATCTACTATCAGTGATATGACAAATGAAATTCTACACTTATTTATTTTTATTATTAATTTAACATTATTACATATAGATAATATATATATTTAACTATCTATATATATATATATACTACATTTTTTTTTTCTATGGTACTATACCTACCTTACCTATATATACATTACTTATAATAGACCACTACTCTAGGTACCTCAAGTACGCCCACAAGGGGCGTTATCGCCCACTTTGAGAAACACTGATTTAGTTCAAGCGAAAACTTGAATGAGAATAGTAGTTTGGATATAAACTTTAAGGACATAAAGTTAATTATTAATTTAGACAATTAACACATAGGATGTATTGGTTGCTCTGATGTTTTATATTTACTCATTGACTAATCCGATATTAAGGTGTCATAACTAAAGTATAGATTTACAATATTAAAACAACACCATTAAAAACACTTTACTAAACTTAATAAAAACAAGATTAAATTAACAGACGGCCATTTCGCTACCTTATTGGGGGCCTCTGTCTCTTTTAAACTTGAACGATCAGTAACACACTATATAGGAATTATTCTATGAAGTGATTTTCTTCTCAGTATATTTCGTTGTGGGTTTATATATAATAGATAGCAGTCATGCAGTTAATTTTTTGGTATTGCATCTAAGTTTGTTTGTCTGTATAAGAATGGCAGAGAGAAGAAGCAGAACTCGCTAGTTGGGGAATTGGAAAGGCAATGAGATGCTGCTAATAAAGCTTTATATTATTTAGTGCATGTATTGTATCAGTATCTTGTTAAGTTTTGACTGAATTTTCACATGGTTACTCTATATTATGGAGAGATGACTGTAGGAAGCAGTAAGAGATGTTATTTTAAGAGAGATTTTTTGCGAAGTGCGAGCTTTTCTTGGTGTTGTCTAAGTCGTGTTTAATGCTGATTTTTCTACGTTTGAAGTCTTTTGTTTCTCCGAATATTGCTTTGCAATATTTCGGAGAAACAATAGATTAAACGTAGAAAAAATCAGAATAAACACGACTTAGACACACACCAAGGAAACTCCGCACTCACACAACATAGACTAACACTCAACCGTCATATAAAATTGATAACATCAAAAAATCAGAAATATCCAAAATACAATTATAAAAGGTAAAATAGCAGAAGCTTTTTGCATCAATAACCTTCCCAACTTCAATAGATCAGTCCGGATTAAAAAAAAAATTAGATAGCAATACAAATAATGCAATGAAATGTCTACATTTATAGTATCTTTTAGAAAACAACTAAACGAATAAGGAAATGAACTTCATAGAAAATCAATCTTGCCTCCTTCACTGTTCTGACAGATACAAAAAGTTGGCGAAAGCTCGTCCCTGTTTATTTTATCAGTTTTATATGTTTTAAGTAAAGTGTTTTTATGTGTTGTTTAATATAATTCTACCTAGTTTAGCAAAACTAAGGGTTTTTTAAATAGTTTATATATATATATACTATACTATATATACACCCTACCTCCCCTACACCCGAGCAACTCTCTCTCTTGCGCTACCACCTCAGACACTCAGCCCTATCACGCCTCACACACCCACATTCGACCTCCTTCCTATCCTCAACTTTTTAAAATTTAGAAAAAATAAATTAGTTGTAGTCGCTCAACACACGCTCGTCACTCTCACCGCACACATCCTCGAGTCACACTAGTCACGCAGCATCGAAAAGCATAGATTAATGAATAAAATACCGACGGTACCGTGCCCACTACTTCGTGGAACAAACTTAATACCATTAAATACTATACTCCCTCCCCACCCTCACATATTAAAAAATACCATCAGCACGCATCACATCTCCTCTTCTGAACGCATCTTCTCTTACTCCCGACAACGCTCTCTCTCACATAAGTGAAGGACGCACTGACGCACCAAGAATTAATAAAATTCACTTCTCCACACTCTGCTCACCACCAACACGAGAGAGACGTCATTCACAATATAATACTCGCTTCTCAACTCTCCCATTATGTATAATAGCCTTCTCACCCTCCACCCTACCCAGCCTACTACACACTCACTCCTACACCTCACTACTCACCTCTACCCATACCTCGCACTCTCACGAGACTACCGCATTAGTCCCACGCTCCGCTATCTCTCTCACACACTACACATCACTTAAACCTCCCACAACACACCCGCAACTAACAAGTCACTGATAACACCTCTCTACACTAATATCAACATCTCTCTTATACTCTCTCACAGCACGCCGCATAATGGAGTCACTTTAATACACACTTATAACCACGAGCTTTAAAACTTAATACATATTATATATCTTTACTAAGTATTGGCATTATATAACTCTCTCATTATCTTGAGAACTCCCAGATACAATCTAAACCTTCATCAATAAAGTTTTTCGCTATACCTTCCCGACGGCCTATCAGCATTGCACGCACACACTATCAGCTATGCTAACCACTGGTGTATATATCCTAGCTACTCTCTATAAGCGCCCCTCACTAACACTAACACACGACCTGACTCCTTCTCTCTAATTGAGCGACAGAAATAAGTGATTATGAGAGACGCTCAACTCTCATTCCCCCCTCACACGTGCGCCGCCACGCGCAACTTCTCTGCCCCTGATCCTTAACCTGAACCATTCTTTCAAAACTACATACATTTGAATCACACACATAACAAACACAATCCCTCACTTCTACCAATTTGACTCTCTTTACACCTCTTAATATATCACTACCACAATAACCCCATTTGAGCCATAGTTATACTCGCATACAATTACCGTTACACAAGTAATTATTTAATAAGGTAACCTTAAACTAGATCCCACAAAACCAAGCCCCCACCACATCACTCAACCTCATCTCCCCCATCTCCATCTACTCACCCCTCTCACTACTACCTTACTCACATACTACCTCACCTCATACTTTACCCCCTACACCCCACCCTACCCCCCTTAACTATATATATATCTAACTCATAATCTATTATATAATATATATTTATGTATATATATATATATATAATAATATTATTAAATCATGTATTATTATTATCGATATATATTTACATACTCATCAGTATATATCTAATTATATAACTCCTACATAATACATATAGTATAATACTATAATTTACATATACTACTACTATCATACCCCCTATAGATACCCTACTTAACTAAATATATAATATAAGTATTATATATAATAATTATATCTAATATAATATTTATAATATATTATATAATATATATAATATATATATATATAATTATAACCTACTCACTCACACTATCCCTTCAACTCACTCACCCTATACCACCCCTTACTCTCACATCATATATTATATATATTATGATTATTAATTTATATATATAATACTATAATATATATTAATACTACCTGAATTAAATCATCTACTCATACTCTCATAACAACTCACCTATACCATACGATATATAAGTTATACACCCTAAACCACCACCGTACTCACCCCCCCGTCTCACCTACTACTACCACTCATCACTATCATACTCCCTACACTACCTAAATAAATTTTAAAATACCTAAAGTTTTTAAAATAACAAAAACCCACGTTCTTTTTAATATAAGTTAATAAAAATATAATATTAGCCTATTAGTTGACCCCCACCTAATATCGTACACCTTTTTTTTGGCACTTCTTAACTCATATCGTAATATGAGACACCAAATTTGTTCACCAACAAACTATACCTTGGTTATCCATCGCATCATATAACTCAATTACTGCTGTAAGCTATACAGTCGTTCTACTCAGGATTAAGGAAATAAACGCAGAAACTTGGGACAATTTTAGTATATAGATAAGTAAAATCTCCCATAAATAATTGTGATTTTGGTATTTTCGTGTAAGAGTTTAAGGTACAGTAAGTGTTAGTTATTTATATATAATGTAAGACTTATACACCATAGGTTTAGTGCTAGAGATGGCTAAACCCCAGAGTAATGTGCACAAGTTTGGGGTCCTCATTTCTATATATATATTTAAAGTAAAATAAAAAAAAAAAAAATAAAGAAAGAAAAAAAACTTAGGCTTTTCATATGCACCACTACTTGGAAAAAAATTGTGAAAAAATAGATAAATAAATATAAAAATAAATAACACTCGCACGGGCCCCAAACACAAAAACTTATAGTATAGAGCAGATGGAGATAGAACATTAAAATTAGGGAAATTTGAAATGAGGATAAGAGGCATCATGGTAGACATCGAAAAGCTGAAGGGGTGTCTCAAAATGAAAACTAGTTTGTGATTTGTAATCAAAGTCATTTATATTTAAACTATTATTTTTCAGTAATAAATTTTAAAAAAAAAATTGTCTATTTCTTTTTCTTTGGACCTTTGGCAATGTTGATAACACCCTGAAAAGATAATAAAGAAAAAAATTATTAGTACTAACGTAATTGAAACAACTTATTCAAATATTCTTTAAAATATCAACACGCTACAATGCCAAACCCACCCAAGAATCTGCAAGTTTACCATTTCCACTTATAGGCACTGGCAACAACGTTGACCTTCAAAGTTTTCAATGCCGAAAAAAGCACTAATGTGCTCGTTAAGCTATAACCCCCAGAACGACCGGATCGTTTATATTGTCCAGTGAATATCCTCCTACAGGTATTGCCAAAGTGGACCTACGATAATCCCAACAGATAAAGACGGAATTCACACTCATTAATCCTCCAGTATGTTTGGCTGATAACGTAATTAACTTATTAGCCAAACTACAGAAGAACCAAATGAACACGGTTAGGGTAAATGTGAATATAAAAAAAAAGATGTAGACAAAAAGTGTCTACAATCTTTAAAAACCCACCCTGATGTGTAAGTGTTAACAAGAAAAATCTCAAATTAATCTTCGTAACCTGTTGTAACAAACAAAACGAATGTAATGTGTTGTGTGTACCAATTTCGTACAGGGATTTTAGAACTTGAATCCTTCTCTCTTAACAAATGACAAAGCGGTATATATAATAATATTAAGAGACTTGTCTCTCTTCATTGAAAAGATAAAATTGGTGAGTGAATTAAGACAATATGATCCTAATCGATCACATATCACCAATTCATATCCCTTATTAAATTTTAATACAATTAATGAGATAAAGGTTCTAAGTTCTCAGTAATCTAATTTAGTATTGTTAAGACCTTAATATATACTAAATCATATAGAGATTTACTAGATAATATGAAGATAAAATAAAAATAAACTTAAAATATAATATATATAATATATATATGATTAGTATCATATCTACAAATCCTTGTATATAAAGTTTAAATATATTAATTCAAAAATCCTATTATTATATAATAACTAATAAAACGACAATAATGTTTGTTCTCTATCCCCGCCCCAACTAAAACTTATAAGGAACAAAGAAATATGAAGCATATTAAAGTAGGATTACCTCGACGATGAATTAGAATAAATTGAACTGTACTCACGTCTTATCAAAGCATCACCTACCCACTTTTTGTAATTTTTGATTGTATATACTTATGATTTTGGCGGAAGCAAAAATTTCCCATAAAAAACAATGCAACAAATCAAAGAAAGTATAATATAATATCAAATTGAATGGGATGAGCGTGTTCATCGTAAGGAAAAAATGGCTGTCGCACCCATAGCAGAAAGTGTAACGTAGAGGAACGTCGAAAATATAGATATTTATTACGATTCTTCCAACTTGAATGCCCAAATGGTGAGACAAAGGTTGGTCGCGAAATCAAAAGAAAAAAATATATTATACAGCGATATTAACAATCGAAATAGCAAAACTTGCATTGAAATGAGCAATATAACAGTAGCACCATATCCTTCAAATCTAGACTAAACAAAAAAAATTCGCGCGTAACAACCAAAAATAGGTGAGACTTTCGATCAATAAAGGATTTGATGTTTTAGTTAAATATTTAAATAAAAAAAAATAAAGTTGATTGAATTAAGACCTCCAGAAGAGGGCGAGACTTTTATCGATATAAGAGGATGTCTCCACAAAATAATAACCATATATACCTCACGCTGGCTATTATAAAGGCTCAAAGAAATCCATCTTCTAAAAATATAGCTTTGAAGAACTCGCGAGAAGAGGAGAAGTCATTTGGCTTGTTATACATTACCTTCAGAGTTTGCCACACAAACCCAATATATCATGCTGATATGGATTAATATAATTTTCGCATCACGAGAGCACCCACTTAATACAGCGCTGGGTGCTTTCAATACCACCAAGCGTACACATTCCTTCACACTTATCTGGATCACTAGTTCACACCCTATTTCTTGCGACACACGCGTGGCCTCAAAAAAATTTTCTTCGCTTAGCAAACACAGGCATTCTCTTTCAAGAGGCAACCATTTCCAACTCGCCCGACCACACCATAAACTTGAGCACTCTCTATAATCAATTGCCCTTCATTTCTTTTCAACATAATTCACCTTATCCTTCTCAAAAGAATCTATTAACCAGCATAGAATTGTTTACTAGAAATTAAAATAATTTCACCAATGACCTGTCGACCTCTCTCATTCCTCCACCACCGCAATTTTAAAATAATAATTTTTTTTCGTTTCTAGGAGAGACAAAAAGCTCTTAACTATGCGGTCATCCCCGACTTATAAAGTTGGGGTCGGGGTGGCACATGGCCTTAACAGCCATAATGGCTAAGATTCCCTTGTGCGCGTGCATCCCCATATATCTCAACTTATAAACATTTTTCTTACAATTCATAGGAGCCTTTGGCAACGAAAAGTGTTCACCACTGTCAAAACCCACTCGCTTCCCACTAACAGCCATCTGACATTTCCCACTTCTATCACATCCAATAACACAAACTAAATCTCCAATCACACTTATATGAAAGCGCACCGATACTCGCATTCTTTGCCTCGTCACATCTCGGACACGGCCCTAAAGTTCCACCGTGTCCAAAAAGGTCGGTTAAAATGAGGCTGTTATTCATATTATTGCACATAGAAGTTACTCGCATTAGACAGAGAAATAATTTCGGCGCCCCAGAAAAGAATATATAACGGTTGAACACGTTAGTGAAAATATCTCGCCGCTCCTCCATTTAAAGACTTGATAAGGGTGAATACCAGGACACTGATTATTTACAATACTAAATTATCTCTTCTAATTTATCATTCTCGTATAAATTTTCTCTTGAGATAAATTGACTAATATTATTTAGATAGTGAAAATCTCACTCAGAATCAAGTGTTTTACATATGTTACTTACTATAAAAATCGTAATACTCGAGATTATACAGTCATATATCCTACAATCTTTACAAAATTATATCTATTATCCCATTTTCAGCTTCATCTTCATATCATTATCCCTTCTCGCTCTATAACACCTTATTTAACCACATATTATAACATTAATAAGGAAAACTATATATTATTTTGAGTTTTATTTTTTTTTACTATAGTTCATTATCGATTTTTACTTAAAATAAACAAAATAACATTACCTTTCTAAAAAAATTCTTCATATTTTCTTTGCTGTTTTATGGAAAACTATGAATTATTTATCGTATTCTTTTTTTGTCCTATCAAACACGTCCAGTTGACGAAGCCCACTAGTCAAGTAACTACACAAAGAGAGGCGAAAACTCACTTCCTAAGAATGCTTAGTTCTGCACCAACTAGTAATGCTTAGATAAACTTCAGAAGTGTACAAAAATCATAATGCCGGGGCCGATATTTTTTTTTTCGTTTTTTAGAGTTTGTTCCATTAAATCGGTGGATGGGTATAATGTGCACCTTTAAGTAATTGTTTATTAAAAAATTAGAACAAACAACATAACACTCTTAATATGTTGGGGGAAATTCCCTTCAACAGCTATATAGGTTCCGCCCTAAATTTCAAGTCCCCACCTTCCCTAAATAACTTTATATATCTAAAGATTCCAAAAAGTCAACATGTCTTTACCGACACTACATTTCGTTATGTTTAGATGAAGACTTTAAAGAATAAAAGAAATAACATAAGTATATAAAAAATATCTGCTATTCTATATATTTCTCAAACCTTCTAATTAATCTCATTATGAGGAATGCAGACTTTCTTATTTTACGATTATTAAATTTGGTCTAATTTGGTTATTATCAAAAGAAGCCTGCTATATAGTAAATAGGTTTATTTTGGTGTTCTCCCAGAATTAAACTAGGTCCTTACAAATAATATCAAATGAAATCATCTCAATCGACAATCAAATCTAAAATTCCGGTTTTAAAAACAATAACCCTAATATTATAATTTTTAAAGCCGAAAAGATGTATTTTTTTCTTTTCTAATAGATTACTTGTCCATCTGACTCCTGCCTGCGTATCTGACCTAAGTCCAGTCAAATAACCTCTACTTAAAATAACTCTCGTAAAAAACAAAATCAGAGCAATTAAATAACCTTTTTAGTAGCATCTTGGAGCTAATTTTCTCCGTATACACCATAAACTTATTCACCTACTTTCATTCTCCACTTCGTATACACTGTAATATTTACACTTTCTTTTATTATAAACATACTTATATAAAGCTATGGAAGTTAACTAAAATGAACGACATTATAGGGTGTACATTGTTAAAAATTTAGGTCCCATAATTTATCTTTTTGTACCTTTCGTCTGATAAAACGTGAGATTTCCTTATGCCCGCGTGCTCTACATTCATTATTCCCGATTTATCAATAAATACGATAAATAAAAATAAACTAATAATCTGTGATCTAGGAAACATGGGAGAACACATAATTTAAGATTCTGCGGTGGATTTAGCGTATAATTGATAATCAACGTACTATTTTTTTTTTTGGGAAACTTTATCAACTTAATCGACATTATTTTCTCCTCCGATTCACTAAAAATTATTAATACTTTCCTCCCCCTTGCGAACGCTTCAAATTAATGTTAATAAATTTTTAATCTATAGTGGTGACCTTAATATATTTACACCCAAAGTTTACTTGATCAAGTTTTAAAGGTTCTTGTCTTGAGATCTAATTGACTTAAAATTAGGAGACGATGGCGAACTCATCTATTTATGAATTATCAATGGCAAATAACGATAAACAGTAGGCCTAAACAAAAATAATAAAAATAATATTACGTTTATTTTTACAAAAAAAATTATCATATCCATTTTCAGAATTTCTCTCTGAACCTCATTCTTTATTGTGCAGCATCCTCCCATACTTACGATAACCTTATCAGAGAACATTATATAATACTTTGAATATGACTCAAATCTACTTTTATGTAACATATCCTATGCACCTCCACCATCAAGCGCAAGTGAAACCCACTAAATTATTATAATTTAAAAAGGCAATATTCATGAAAGTATGAATTGCCGTTTTTTAATATGGTGGTCTGTGTTCTATGTGCAGCTTTTTGTTGAATTTCCAACACAGACCTACTCCCTCTCAAGAATGTTTGGTGAAATATAATTTGGGCAGATAAAGACATGAAAAGGTAAAAACCTGTGAGACGCGCGAGGACCACAAACTCGCTGTAATACATCCATTTAGACCAAGGTATATACACACACGACAACACACACACACACACTTCCTAAAAATAGCTTCAGTACACCAAATACAGATTCAATTTATTATCCGAAGTATTTATTTTTTTATTTTTAATAATTGATACTCCCTTAATATTTATATAATTTAATATATTAGCTGCTGTTATCGATGTCAGAGATAAGAGAACATTATTATCCGGAATCGGCTACTCTCAAATTTGGAGTATGACAAAATAAAAGATCTTTTGGTTGACTTATTGTCGGGACATTATGCCCAAGCACAAGGCAAAGGATAAGGGGCCCTATTATTTAATAATACTCCCTTTAATGTGAGTATCTTCGTGTGCGGTGCGAGCGGTTGTGTACACGAGTGAGATAACCACTTTTAGTTTTGTTTCCTTCTTTTATCCTTGGGCGCGGGTCTTACGCGTATATCCGTTCTAGGATTTTCTCATTCTCTATTCGTTAAAATCTATTTTCCATTATGGAAAGTTTGTGGGAGGTTTTCGGTGTCCATAGGTTTGTTTTCATTTGTTATTTTGAATAAGAAATTATAATTATTTAAAAAAGCAACAAAAAAAAAAAAAAAAAAGAATTAAAAATACCCAAAAAACAGAGGTTAAAAATATATATTAAAAGAAAAATTGCTCTTAGCCTATAAAGAACTGAGCTGCCAGAAATTTGAAGTAGTTATTTCCCTCACCTATGGAATAATAATGTATATTTTCTCTCATCCTACCTACTATTTGAATAGCACGCGAAACCCTCACCCTTTATTTCGCCCACCTTCACATGATATTACCCCTATTCGTGCCCCCCCTCTTATATAAATGTTTTAGTAGGTTTCTTTTTGGAATATATATTGGAAAAGAAACTAAATATAAATGCCGTGGCTGGGTGGTTGGCTACAAGGGGATACTTAAACGTCAGGTGCCTGTCCGCTCGGTCTGTCGTTGTGTCTGTCGGCCGTGTGAGGGGTGTAGTTTGTTTGTGTTGAGGTTTTTTTGATTCGAGCGCGATCGCGGTGGTGACAAGACGTTCGCGCCCCGCTGTGTCTCCCACTTCCACCTGCTTTCGCTGGAATGATGCCTGTGGTTTCTCGTGTGGGGAGGATGTGTATAGGTCCCTCTCTGGCCTCTGTGTGAAGCTAATTTTCCCTTCACTCTTTATAAAGATTTCTCGCAGTTTGAGAGGATATAATAGAGAGATTTGGGATCCCGATTCTGACTCGCCCTCTGATAGTGGAGACGGGCATCTCTCTAAGACTTTGTGACTTTTATCAGACTAGGAATCCTCTGGTGAGTCTAACCTCTCTCTAACAGCCTTTTCCTTTTCAAATAAGAAGGTTAAGTTTAGAGAATAATGCAATAATATCACAACGAGAACAGGGGGTAGCATACACTAACACCTATCTTTAATATCAATAAGTAGTGGGTTAGCTCCGTCAAATTAGTTTTTAAATTAATATGTTAATACTTTGAAGTCACAAAACACCCAGATTACATCTTCATTGCAAGTTGTCTATTTTCATCCCGCACCAAAATAACTGCCAATCGGCTCAGCTCTTCACATATTCTGCCTAAAATCTATGCCAGTCTATGACCTTGCGCGCGACCAATCTTCCCTACACCTTCTCGGCGAGAGCGAAAGTCACTGAACCGGCGGCATTTAGCCCATCGGTCCCCCAGTAGAACAAAACGGAGCCCCTAATCGTGTACGTATTCTAAATTAATCAAGGGACCTACCTAACGACGCTTTCCTGAACTCGTCCACTGTTATAATCTTTTGGCTAACCAGTGTTACCTGTCAAGGGGCACCAGACGCTCACTTAAAAGCAAAATCTTCCCAATCAAGAACTCAAAACAAACGCTCCTGCCACCGAGGGAGCGGGTCTGCCCACGTCTTAACATCCGGAAAAAAACCACCACCTAATATATTTAAAATGGGGCACTTACTGTCAGATATAAAAAATTAGTTTATTTCTAAACCACTTATGCATTCAAAAAGCCTAACGACATTACAAGTGAAGGTATAACAATACTCTTTTCATAAAGTGTGAGCATGAGGTTCGCCAAGACCGTCTATAACTTATAAATTTTTCAGAAAATTTAACATAATATTTCCTATATTTTGAGATAGTATATTAATCGTCACATTGACTTAGAGCCATGCGTTAGTATATTTAGTGACTCTTTTGTTTTTGATGATGGATGCGAGGACTGATTTTTATTTTTAATACTTTTAGTGTCAAGCTTTTTATACTTTCATTGATTTTTTTATCAGTCCTTCGTAAAATCATGAATTATTTTAGATATCTATTTATAATTCAGAAAAAGACAAAGGTGCAAAAACAATTATTACGACATTCCAAAAAGCACGATTTGGATTTGATTTTTTCTGGTCAAAGTGTGAGACCATCACGTGGAAAAATCTTAATTTACAAATTTTTGTTTTTTGGTCTCTGCTAATTGAATCGTACAAGTAGTCACTTACATTGCAGACCTTTTGAAACCTTTACCTACCCTTTATCACTCATCATAATTTATTAAATAGTAAAGTAGAGATATTCATGAAAATTTAAATATAAAACCCTTATTTAGGAGATACACCCTTCACTATCATCATATATATTTTTCAACACCTTCATCTTTCCAAATATATTCATGATTTTTTAGTGTCAAGTCCTTCTCGCAGAACATTCAAAATACCATAATTATTTAATAACTGGTTTTATATTTCAATGACAAAAGTACCTTAATTACAGCTTTTATATACCATTAAGTGAGCCATTTTTCTTTTTGGTTTATATAAAAATAAATTATGAAAAGTTATTGGAAATGGAGGAACTAAACTTAGAGGCCCCTACCTACTCTCCCCCTTATTTTATTTTAATTATGTAAGGATACTAATATATTATTTGTATTTATTTGAATGAGTACAAACAAAAAACTACTCACTACGGATAACACTATTATATATAGCCTGACTATAGGAGGCCCCCATTGTTTTACCCATTAAGGCTGATTAAAATCTATGTCGCGTTGGAACACGTTTATTTAATGACCCGAAAGGAAAGAAAAGAATGTTTATTATACTAAAATTTTAATTATTCATATAAAAAAAATAAAGCCTCATCTATAAAGATTTATAGGGAAAATAATTTTTAAACTTTTCTTTTTGTATTATATTTAAAAAATTTATTTTAATTATTAATTAATATAAATACTATAACACATATAAAAAAATACACACATACAATCAAATATTTCAAAACTATTAAATAACATAACAAACTTAAAAGTCACTCCATTGGGATTAATAAATAACAACAGCAAACCATTTAATGATAGCCATTAATTAAATAGAAAAGACATATTACGCATAACAGTAATTTATAATATGATAATAATGCTGTCTCACGCCAAATCAAATACCACGACATTTACTTCTCATAATAACTTAAGTCAATATCATATCTCTACAATATTGAAATAGAGCATATCCAAGTATCCTTCGTCTCAATATTATATCAGTCCACCATTATAAGCAAAATATATTTTTCACGTATTAAATCATCATAATCCGCCTTGATATACTTCTATATCAATTATGAAGAGATCGAGACATAAATCCTTGGTTAACATATTTCTAGAATTGCCCTTTTTCTTATTAAATTACTATAAATAAACCCACATTATCGTAACAAATACACCGAAATATATATAAAAATATACGCATAAGTTGGGAAACATTGCCTTAAATCTACTTACCCTTATCCCTAGAAGTATTCTAGTAATTTTTCAAACATGGAAAGGTATTATATAGGCAATTTTTGAAACGATTCTATTCTCCCCTCAGGTCATAAGTTCTTCTCATCAATAGAACAACACAATCACTCACAATAAACAAAAAAATAGAAACGTATATAACTGGTCTATCAGAGGAGAGCAACCAGCTCTCTACTACAGTGCTTTGTCTTCTTATCTTTTTTCTGTGCACACAACTTTTCTGGATCCCTCCTCCAAATTTACTTATATTATCCACAAAAACCTTTCTACCATCTGTGAATGAGGACGTCCCTAGGAAAACACATATTGTATACGTGTACTTAGTCATTCTGGTGTATTCTTCTTAATTGCGCCTTATTCATACTCTCATACTAATGTCATCTTTTGTATTTGTAAAAATAAACGTCGTATTGCTTAATAAAGTTTTTATAATCTACATTATAATTATTTTGACTATTTGCATAAGCATCGCCTAAAACTTTGCAATTCCGATTCACCACTCACCCAATTATTTTTTGTTTTTAGATTTTAGTACTCAGAGAGAGCTCTAAACATCAAGTCGTTTGCTCGCACTCACACTTGAGAAATATGATGGCACTCGCGTCCCTCTTCTCCTTTTTCTTACAAACACCGTCAAAATCATCAGGGACATCAATCAATCACCGAAACCTACCAGCAAAAGCTTTTATATTTTCTGTCTTCTCTTTGGTAGCTTCTCAAATGAGGGATTCGCTCCACTACATGTCTCATCTTTTCTCTCTCAATCTAGTTTCATCAATTCTCTATCCCTCCCACTCTTTTATACTTCCGGAAATTCTTATGTTCAAAATATGTCATAACATCAATTACTACAATTTTTTTCTCTTATCATCTTTATATAATAATGATCAATAAATTAGAAGAAATTTTTTCTCATTAATATGTTTAATCTCCACAAGTAGCCGTACGAACAGACAAGACTACTGAGACAACAATACCAGAATAAGGCAAATATTTTATATCGATAAACAAACACATAAATAATGTATATCGTTGCGATGTCGAGAGTAGAAACCGGCATGTGACTTAAAATAAACGAGGCTTTGTTCTATTTTATGAGAGTCTCTATGCCCCCTGTCGTCGGGCCCATGCATGTGACCACGAAACCATAATGCTCAGGATTGACATAAAACCCTAAATCCACACCACCCAACCGATATCTACGATGCGGCATCCGTCATAAATAAATAAGAGGAAAACCACTTCAATTAATAATCTCCCCCCCCCTACTCAGCAATGATTATAAATAGTTGAAATACACAAGGTGAATTCTACAAAAATAATGTAAAAAAAAATAAATGATTTTCTAACGAATAAATAGGAAATAAAAAAAATACTGGTCATTTTTTAATCAAAGTTTAAATAACTCTCTACGTCTTCTACTTTTCACCGTGGGTGAGCTTTCCCTATTTCTTCTCGTATAATTTTTAATATAATAATCCTAGCTGGGAAGCCAAATGAGCGCCTTAATGGGATATGAGTCATGTGTTGGTTTTCAATCGAGCGGACCCTATCATATAAAACAAAGATATCTAATATTCGGATTTATTTTCCTTTCTTTTTTTTTATAACACCTCAAAAGAAATTGCCCAACTCGCCGAAATATTTATAAATTACCAGAGGTGAGTAGAGAAAGAAAGAAATCTCTTGGAATAAATAAATAATATAAAATGATGAGTAAATAAACATTTTATTATTATATATTTCACAAAGAACATATATGATCCTCGGCAAATCGAATATCAAATTGGGTAAAATCATCAATAAACTTCCAGAAAAACCTTTAACAAGAAAAAAGTAATATAGAAACAAAAATATAATAAACAATTAACAATTACCTCTGCCCCCCTTTTCAAAAACATTAAAAAATATCCTTGTTTGTTTAATGACAAATTCTATTATATATAAAGTTTAGAAACTTATTGACATTTTATTAAATCGAACAGTCATAAATTTCTAATTATACAATAAAATATAAAATAAAATTAAAGTATGTTTTGAATTTTCACTTTCAATAAACTTACAAAAAATGTAAGGCCTTTTTATTTCCAGTAGAGTTTTGCAGTAAAAGAATTAACTCAAACTTATAAAAAATTCAATGTTAAAATTTTATATTTTAAATAATAAATTATTTAGTAAGAGCAATGATTACTAACTAATGAGAGATTTAATCATATATATACTAATTACTAATAATTATACTTTTATTTATTATATTAATATTAAATTTTATAAAAATAATATTAACAAATAATATTTTGATAATTTAAAATGAATTTTAACATAAAAAAAGAGAAAAAAAAATCTCCATGAAGTCCCTGCTTTGTCGCCACAAATATACATTTGTTGAGCTAAGCCCGACTGGTCTAAAAACTAATTAATGACTTTGGAATATGCAAACCAATATAATAAGTCCTCAAAAGAGATCGCACTAAATTCAAAGCTAAACTTGAGCATCAATATAGACTATTTTAATGTTAACTAAATTTTGTTGATTTTTGTATCTTCCAAGAACAAAGACGTTAAGTAAATGAGAATAAAAATAACCAACTGTAGTTATTCTGTTTTCAGCCACACTCAAACGTCACGGTCAATCAAGTTAACTCTCCGTCCACGGAGATTCCTTTTGCTCTTATATTTACCAAACTTAACGATTTAAAAACAAAATATATTTAAGAAACAAAAACATTTGTTTTTTTTGGTTAACTCGGTTATATTGAATAAACTAGAACAAAAATATCCACACCTCAGCCAGTGCCTAGGACAGAGAGCATGAAAAATATCAGTGCATCTATTCGGGTTCAGCACTTACATCTCATACGTTAAGAGAGTAACTCCCAAACCTGTCTGGAGAGGGAATAAAAATTGGAAATATGAGAAAGACACAATGAAGTTTCTATTATCAAGTATACTTTTCTGCCATTTTTTTCTCTTTCTTGGTTGCTTTAATATTGTCTCTACATTAGTTCTGAATCTTTATCTAATTTATTCTTTTTATTCATTTTTTGTTATTCTTTTAATTTTCTTTTCAAATTTTGTAAAACATTTTATTCCTTATCCTTGTGGTTGTTTTTATTCTTCTCCCCTAACTGGGTTGAGCGCCGGGGCGCAAAAAAGCATATTTTCCCTATTTAATTTAACATTATAAATAAATATATTTTCGTCTTTGTTTTTTCTCTTAAAGAGGTAAAAGAGAGAACAAATGAGAATTAACATGGTTATTTCTCATAACAATCGGCTCGTATCTGTGAATAAACCGGGATCCGACAAAAAATGATCTGGGGGGTCGTGCCGGTGCGGCCCCCCGTTTTCGATATTGTTCCTCCTCCCGCTATCTATTGAAATTAGGTATTAAACTATATTTCCTATGGAAATTTAGCTTTTAGGGTATACCAAAAATATAATAATGTCTGTGGAGGGGGTGTTAAGGATAGGTGGAAGGCACTGTTGAATTTTCTTATTTTTATCCTGCACCCCGCTATATTCTACCTCTCGGCGTTTGAAGGAGTGCAGAGAGGGGGCTGTCCGTTGTAACAGAACAATACCAAAAGACAAAACTCACCACTCAGAGGCGGAATATTATAAATATACAAGCATCAGTACTAACCCACTCTACCAAACATAGCACAATCCTTCGACGGATCCAGCGTTATTTCAAAGGAAAACCCTTCGCAGGACACGGGCGGGCGTGGGGAAGAAAAATAAAGAATAAGTTATTTTCCCAACGCTCAGGCTACATATACCCCCCCTCTGGTATCTTTTAAAACCTCCGTGAAAGTTACGTAAAATGTTGGTTGGGTTCCCCTTGTCCCACTTCGGGGCGCGCCCCTTTCCGGAGAATAGGACACAAGAAGTATTACCACTTAAAGGTGTAATGCTCCATACCCATAGTGTCAAGAAAGGAGCTTACAAACCTATTTTGAATTTGGTTGAGAAGACCCCACGAGACCAACCCTTGCAAATTCCCCAGGAGTGTTAGGCCAATGTTTTAAATTAAACGTTTGTAAAATATGGTCCACAAATACTACTAAGAAACTATGTCAAGAGGCATTCGCAGACCGTATCTATTAAGGAATTGCTGAGTCCAGTAAGGGATTGACAAATATAAACTCTATATTTCATGACTAGTATATCGACAAGGGGGAAAAATTCTTTTCAACGTAACAATTAAATTAATTATGAACGCCAAGCCTTTCTAATTACTTTCTTTGAATTATGATTAGGTGTCGATTTAAGTGATTCATTCCTACAAAACTTCCTAACTACGGAGCTGGGCGTCCTTCAAGTTGATAGTATTCTACGAACCAAATACTTATATATTAGTTATATATTTATATTAACTCCCCTACTTTTACTAACTGTCTACAATCTCCATTCGTCATACCCAATCCTTGACTGGATATCATATATATATCTTATATAATATATATATATATATATATAACCGAGTAATTATCTACTTTATTAATATTAACATTATAAATTTTGTAAAAGATTATATATATGGACAATTATATATATATTTTTTTCAGTATCTGCCCATTTTAGATATAAATACATGCAATAAACTGTGTGTGGTAGTTACACCCACACTATGACCTTTAAATTTAAAAGAAAATAATATAGTGGGTATATATATTTGAAGCACTTCATCACATGGCAGCTCAACATATATTCAACTTTTTTCTTATGAGAGATCATTTGAGTAATTATATCAACTGGTATACAAACATAAAGCACTCTATCTTTATTTGTTGGTTTGAGTTTTATTACATTTTTTTTGATGGCTTTATAAATTTATAAAGTAAAAAGACCAAATAAGATATAATTCACGCCCCATATAATTGAATTTGTATACCATCTTTAAATACTCGTTGGTCGATCAGTGGATCTCGTCCCCACTCTAACCCTCCTTTTATTTTTTTTAAAATATATTTTATTAAATGAAAAATCCGTCAACTCAAACAGGTCAAACTTTCCCAATGGCTTCTGAGTAAAATTATTTTTTTCCTAGGAGTGACCAAAACAAGCAAAAAAATCCAAAAATTTTTGTGAAGATTTTTCCAAAAAATATATACAAAGAAAGAAAAATAAAACTACATTAAATAATAATTAAAATGCTATGTATATTATCAGCTTTTTAACGAAATTTTACTTATTGAAGCGTGGCACAAAAAATGCAAATTTATTCGAAATTTAAATGATCAACAAAATCTATATTAGGAAATATTTAATTAAAGAGAGAAAACTGAATAGATGTAATTATATTCATTACAATATTGCTCTTACTGGAGAGGCCTAACAACCTTCACCTTCACATATAGGCAAATGGAAACTCGCGACAGCATGCAGACAACCGTCTCCCATTCTCGACCACTCTTAGTGGACCACACCTGAGTTACTATATCGGTTCAATAATATAAATGAATTAATTTCACACATTTGGTGTTCAAGAATACAACAGTTGCATTACTTTTTTCCCCTCTAGGAATTTCAATTCACTTGTCTCTCATTTGAAAAATCCGAGGTCCTACTGTGCCAACCCCCATTCTCGTCCCCCACCCTCCGTCAAACGGCCCACTCTGCGCCCACGGTTTTTTTTTCTTTTTCTATATATCGTACTCAAGTGGTAGTGGGGGTATTAGGTAGGGGTTTTTAAGTAACTTATCATTATATAATATAGCCTTAAATATTGAGAACTCCCCACATTATTATAATATGTTATTCTATTCTAAATTATAATAATCAATTAAATATTATATATATATATTATCTAATAAAATTAGTAATAAACTCTTATATTAATATATTTAAAATAACATTATTATATTATATAAATTATTAATTAAACCCCCATTACATTAACTCTTTAATTATATATAAAAATATAATTTATATTCAAAAACATATATTTGAAGACAGATTAGCAAATTAATATTAACTCCATATTATCATATAAATTATATACTATATAAGTTAAATTCTACCTAATATATATATAATAATAAAATAACCTATGATAATATATTATATATTTAATAATATCTATATATTTTAATGAACATCATTTAGATTTAGATAATATGTTATATTTGTAATTCTATCGCAGACACTATGTCAGAAGCGAAAAATTTATTATATATAAATTATATCTATAAGAGATACTATAATTCAACATATATATTTACTTTACTCATATTAAAAATTGTAAAAAATTGTCAGTGCTTAGTATTGATTGTCATTTTCTAAATGATAAAACCTTGAATATTAACTGCCTCGACACACAGCGAAGACCATTGACACCACCTTCAGCCATGTTGGCGAATGAGGACAAATATATGCATAGTTTATGCTTACTCATTAGATTACCCCGTAACTTCCCCCACCCCAAATAAAGTAAGGATTCAAGCACAGTTATAAAAGCAAAACAATGTTCACTTCATAGGCGTACACCTACCCAGGTGGTTAATCAAGCTCCTGTCCTACCTACTTTATTTATCGCTTCTTTATAATTTGTAGATGATTAAAATAGCATATTAATATATACGCAATTATATACAATGTAAATAAAAAGAACAATTTAAAGTGGGAAAGCGTATAGAAAACTTTCCATCTTGCCCATTCTCCGGTGATTTGAATCCGTACCGGTGGCGACATGGCTCGTTATATTGTTGCGTAATACGATATATAGTTCCCGAGGTGCTCTATTTAAAACCAAACCCAGAGCTGGGGAAAAACCATCACCCGACAAAAAACTATCATAGGACAAAAACTTTAATCTTCTGAGGCACAAATAAAAGTTAAGGTATTTCTTTCAATGATAATTAGTTATTAAAGCAACCGAGGCTCTCCTTCATAGGCGTACATTTTCCATACTCTTTTGAAAGAGTAGTGAACCAGAAAACACAAGTTTTTGCCCTATAATTCACACCCCTGATATCTTTTTTTTTAAATATCATATTTCACATCTTGTTATATATTATTTTTAGCATTACTTACTATTTAATATGTATGCTAATAATGAAGATAACATAAAGAAACGAAACAAATAAACGGAGAATGCTAAAGAATTTGTCCTACCAAAAGTTTTTTAAGTCATGGATCACCAAATTACCAAAAAAAAAATGCCCCCGTGGCGAATCTCTGCGGGAACCCTATCCCTACCGCCGATGCCTTGTTTATGCCGCCAGGGTGCCGGGGGCAAGTGGTCTCACACGAATACCCGGAGTGAAGGCAGATAAAGCGCCCCTAGAGCCTTGAGTTCTCACCTCGCCCCATTGAATGTGTTACGTTTCTGTTAATTTTAACACCCTCATTATATAATTGCGAATTCACAATTTATAGAAATAATGAGAATTAATTACTTCAACAATAATAAAGAAACGAGCATCGAGAGTAGGCAAACAAGCTGGGACAAACCTGGTAATCAAGTACATCTTAAGAAGGGAAGATCCGGGTTAACTTTATAACTAACAAAAGCTCATTGAATCAACTTATATATGAGAGGTTGGTGGATGGTCCAGTGGAAAAGCAAATACGGGTATAAAATTGTCCTCAAATTATGACCAACATGGCCGGTGTTCACAAACCCCGAGATGTTAATTCCTTCTGCACCTTACGTTCCATTAATTGTTCTTTCATTATCTTGATAGTCTATATAGGGCCTGCCTCTTGATTAATATAAGAATATAATTAATAACAACACACAAACAAAAAAAAAAAAAAAAAAAACGCCCAAGAAAAAAATAAAAACTCCGAACATAATGTAATATTAAAAAAATCAGAATATATAAGTTACAGTATCAAATATACAAAAATAAAAAAATATAAAGAATAAAAGAAAAAAATATAAATAAATAAAATAATATAAAAATGAATAATATAAAAATAAAATAATCATAGTAAATAATAAATATCAATAATCGAATAAATATAAATATTAAAAAAAAATTATCCATAAATACCAACTGAGCCCATTCAATATTGACAACCAAAAATATTTAAAAAATTGTACGATATTGCATTATTTGGACTTACGAAGAAGGGAGGTGAAAGAAAGGGAAAGAAGACTCGGGCAAGTCTAATGGCCATTAGATGCATGAGTAAGGGGTGATGATAGGAAATAAAGTAATATAGAATAAAAAGAAAATACATCAAATATAACAAGGCCTATAGTACTAATCGAGAGTAAAAATAAAAAAAAAATTATAGAAACAACTATTTGTTTTATCATCGTATAGAGATGGTCATTCATCTACTAAAATTCAGTAAATAACTAATTTGAAAGAAAAAAAATATAATTACAATGGATATATACCAATAAAATTGATATTCTATCAAGAGATTTCTACAAACAGTATAATATAACTCCCTCACAAATATCACACAACTCCCATACTGAGTAAAATATAAAAATGGACACATATGATCCCTATCATGATAACGATTTGTTAAAGACGTACAATAATCTGACAATAGAAAAAAAAATACGACTAATAAATAATTGTTAAAATTTAGGAAAAAAACATAATAAAAAATAAGGGAGAGTCACTGCCAACTTTGAAACTCAGGAAGACCAATCTTAGAGAGATACAAAATATAAAAAAATATCGAAGATTCAACATGAAGAAATAATATCGATGTATCGACGAAAAAATATCATCGGTAATTTCTCCCCAGTATCAAAAATATTCGATAAATCTACCAGATAATTATTCACGGCATACACTAGCGGATCATCATGCGGGTTATAACGCATAAGTAAGAACGGCATAAAGAACAAAAAATGATGATCTCGAGAATATAGGATTTATTATTGGTCTCTCAACACACCCAAAGGAGTAAAATAAATAATAAAAAAAAACATAACAAAGGATCGTAAATCTTATTCATATCATAATCCTAATGTTATTCACTAACATTGATGAATATATACTTTACGAAATAAGATAGCATTATAACTATTTTATCACTAACATAATTTTACTACTACAAACGATAAACATAAAAGGAGGAAACTCAATTAGCATCAGGCAATGAAAATGCAAAAGAAAACTAAACAAAAACATAAATACTATATAATGAAAAATATATAATAAAATAAATTAAAAAAACACATCAAAAAAAAAAATTAATAACATAAAGTAACCTATATTTTAAATAAAATTTGATCGCAAAAAAAAGAAATCATAAACATACAAATTTTTTAAAACTTTATTAAAATATATTAACATTAGTTTTTTTCTTTTCTTTTTTTCCCTGCTTCATCAGAGATTAATCCCCTATATTAACTTAATATTTTGCAAAAAAAAGGCATCCTTTTTAAGGTGAACGACTAGAGTGGAACTTATTCCCGCCCGGGCTGACAAAGTCTTCGATATTAATCATCCCAACCGAAGGCTGAGTGATTCAAGTATAACTGATGTATCGTAATGTAGAGAGGCGACATTATACACACAAAATAAGTCACGAAGATAATCTCAAATAAAGGGGAAAAATTGTTCTGTTGCCCAATATCACTAATGGCAACACTGGAGTGCTAAGATACAATGATTATGACCAGCAGATTTGAGGTATAACCTATTACAATTTATATTTAAATGATGATTATCTTTTTAAAATTTTTATACGACTTATCGAGGGTTCACCTGTAGAAATTGGAACCGTCAGCAAAAAATCGATGCACTCAAAAGAAGAACAAAAAACTTTAAGTGTTGAAAAACCAAAGAAATTTGTTAGAATGCTATGTTTTTGTGAAATATAAACTTTTTTATAAACATCCTTCAATCTTTGTGTAATTTGTAAAAGCAAGTGTTGAGTTATTGGTGATACTCGAACAAGGAAGAAAAACTCTTTTTAAATTTAAATATTGAAAAATGATCTCATCACTGCTCCTTTGAATGTTGTGAACACTTGAATCATTTTTGAATATCTTGTTTAGGTCTCTTGAGTGCTATTAATTAATTTGTGAGTGTCTATTATTTCTGTAAAGAATAGTCATTAATCTATATGCGATAGATATTCGATGCCGTTGCGCCAAGTAAGACTTAGTCGATGACCACAAAAAAGTGATGCCCGAAAAAATTATCGATATCGAATATTTTTGATACTGGGGAGAAATTACCGATGATATTTTTTCGTCGATACATCGATATTATTTCTTCATGTTGAATCTTCGATATTTTTACCCCAGAAATTAATTGTACTCTAAAAATTTTCATCAGCTTTTTTCTGCAGGCCTCTATTATGTTTATTATATTTAACAATATATGCGTATTTTTCATGTCATATGTCCATAAAGAGAGAGAATCTTTAGACTAAAGGAAGTTAATTTTGTATTAGTCAAGTTGTACTTCTTTTTAATTGTAAGCATGAGGTATCATGTGTCCATTTCTATATTACTCAGAGGCAGAGGCCCCGAGGGCTGGAAGATCAGGCGAGCCGGAATGTATGTTTAACTAGTTTGACTCTCAAATCTTTCTGCAGAAGATACCAATTTATGGAACTATCATAATATATTTCTTCTTCTATTCCAAAATATCGTTTTTTACCGAAAGTATGAAACCATTCCTATACGATATAAAACAAATGCTTAATTTTTTTTATTTACATCGAAAGTACAAACGTTTAAGTTTATATTTGAAGATTTTCTTTTTTATTCAATACTTTATCCTATCATCACCCCACTACATGCACAAGGCCATGACTTGCGGTTTAGTTCTTTCCCCTTCTGACAACCAGATCGCAATTTCTTCCTTCTCGTAGGTTCCAATATAAGCAATACGTACAAATATTTGTCAGTCAAATTGTAATCTTTAAGTTTTAAGCAAATGTTATAAATATTTTTTTTTAATAATATTACTATATATTTATTATTATTATTTTAATTATTATATTTTTATTTTTAATTTTATATTATATTATAATAACACCTTAAAGATTATTAATTATATAATATAGTATATAGTATAAAGAAAATTAAAATATACTTCATAATATATGTTTGTGTGGTTGTTGTGTTGTCAACTGATATACTTTACCGACATTCTCCGACCATTTGGGCACGGTAACATTAATGGGTGACACGATGCCCAAATAAGAAATTCAGCTGCGAGGGTGTTAACACTGGAACCACCACACCAATAATAAAGTTAAATTCAAGAGCATGCAGCGTCTTCAGGAATTACAGTGTCAGCTTGTTACCACGTTCTTTACTATTGTATGATGTTAAATATATGCATAAATCGCAATTCTATAAGATTAAATAGAAAGAACAATTAATGGGAAGGTAAACATTACTGCTACTCCGGGATGAAAACGCGTAAAACAGCGGGGTAATGTCCCCATTTCGCCACATGGTGGTGTTCATCCGGCGAAGGCAGTAAAATTTCCTTTTTCACTTCCCATTGACTTGCTCTATTCTTTATTTACAACATCATCTTTGAAGTTGCGGATTAATATGACATAAATATTTTTATACTATTCTTTGTTCTTATATAAGCGAGCCAAGGACAGGGGCTGCCGTGGTGAGTCCCTTGAGAGGGCTCGGTTGGCTTGGCTATAAACTGCTTATGAATCAACTTATTGGGTTGGGGGATGTCAGGTAAAGCATCGGGTATTTTTATCCTCATCGCACATGAGACGGGTGGTTCAAACACAGGAGAAAAGGGGCAAAGTAATGGTTTCTTCCTACTTCCCCATTAATTGTGGTTGTTTTTGGTATCCTTTACCATCCTCTCATCCACCTCGGCCGCTATCTGCCAATATAACAATCTACAATATTAAGAGCGTGTAATAGTGAGTGCTGAAACTGGTGATGTGCCTTGAAGTGAACTGTGGTTGCTTTATAACTGTTCTTGAATTCAACTTTATTGGGGTTGGGAACGGTCATTAAGCATCTTGTATCGTGCCCCCCTCATTACGAACATGCGGGGTTCATCCCGGCCGAAGGCAGTAATTCTTACCTTCCCCTTATTGTTCTCTTTTATTTATCAATTTAATATCATATACCTATATATATACTAATAAATATATATATTAACTATCATCATAAATCTAATCCCTATATTTATATATATAATATATATATAAATAATTATATATATCATTATATATATAATTAAATAATATATATATATATATATAATATATATAATAATATATATAATATTATTATATATTATATCTCTATCTATCTATCTACTATATATACATAATACTGTATACCTAATATTATTATATATATAAATATAGTATATATATATATATATAATATATTATACTATATACTATATACACTACCTATCCTATACTACAATAGGGGAGAGTGGGGTACAGTGGGACATGGGGCACAGTGGGACGTGAGATTAACTAAAAAAGTTTCGACTGCGTGCTATCCTATGTCCCACTGTGGTCATAAGACCAGATTTATACACTTCAGGGTCATCCTATAAGTCGAAGAAGAGACGTTCTCATTTTCATTCCCTTGCTATTTGATATTAATTGTTTTGGAGTAAGAAAAGGCAATTTTTAGCCTTTCTCCTTTCCTCCATAACTTCACTTGCATTTACCAATTCAAACACATCCGACATAAAATACAATAAATATACATAGCATTTTATTATTATAGTATTTATTTTCTTGTAGCTTTTTTAAAAATTCATTTTTTTTGGTTATGATAAAGCCATAGTTTGGGTCACAGTGGGACACTCTACTACAATAGGGTTGAGTGGGTACTGCGTCCCCACTGTGCCCTATAATTTCATAATTCAATATATTTGTGCAATTAATATATCTTCTTTTTTACTTTAAAATTTTTTCAATAAAAGTTTCACACACTACCTCACACACAACTCTTACACACCTATTTCTTTAGAAATTAGCCAGAAATTTGCACAAAGTTTCAATACAACATTACAAAGGTTTTTGGTAACGTTTCAAAGGTATTTGTTACTCCTTAATATTACTTGCGCTCTTCTATCTAACTCCAATAGGGCAATACTGCACACTACATATTATATATTAATATATATATAATATAATATAGATTACTCAAATTTTATATAAGACAGATATTATATATATATATATAATAACTATCCATAGGATGGATGACAAGTGAGTTAGCTTTTCTTAGAAGCTATGAAAC
>JABUQX010043794.1:87500-92775 GCA_015478945.1 Trachelipus rathkii
ACCCACTCTTTATAGAGTGTTGTACGTTCATATAGGGAACTTCCTTCAGATATCTGAAATCTAGGAATTTTCACTATATTAACTCTCCAAATAAATCTAATAAATCTATAATTCATTTCATGTATTATAGTGACAAAGTCCGTAATGTTGTTCATTCTTCCATTTCACCCACATTTTGACGTGCATACTTTCAAGCGTTATCGCATATCTGGACACGTCTGACTTTAAATAAGGGGAAGATCCAATATTTGATTCGGGCTGAGCCCAATTTTCAACCCCCCTAAAAATGGACATAAAATTCGTGATCATATAAACACCAAACTGTAGCTTTTTTTTGCCCTCTGAAAGGTCGTTTTAGAGTGTTTTTCTGTATCTATAGTCATTCTTTCAGAATTTTCAATTTTTCAAAACCCATGTTTTTGACATTTTTAGTATCAACTCCCAGAATTTTTTTCGAAATAACTTCAAACCTGAACTATGCATAGATGGGTCAATTACCTTCAAAATACACAAAGTACTTTTCGATTTTTGATTTTTGTGCTCAGCAATGTCCAAACTCAAAACCCACCTTTTTTGGTTTTTTAAATGAAAAATTGTTATAATTTTTTTTTGTTCATGCCAAGTAGATGAAACTAGAGCATATATCAAGGGAGATGCATGCTTAGATAGTTTCTTTGTATGTACAGTAGTTTTGGATTTGTTCCTGGAACAAATTTTTCCCAAAAAAAATTATTTTAGAAATTTTTTTAAATTTTTCTTTTGACTATACAAACAAATTTTCTAAGTAAAAAAGAAGTATTTGTCATGCTTTACAGGTCCTGAAAATTTAATGTTGATCAGACAAGTAGGAAAAAAATATATCAAAATTTCACATTCCAAAGATAACAATTTTTTGGAAAAGTTAAATTTTAATATATTTTTTTTTACTCGTCCAATCAACATCAAATTTTCAAGACTTGTATAATCGGGCAAGGTGCATCTTTTTTACTTAGATAATTTTTTTTATACTGAAAAGGAAATTTTTGAAAGACTTCCAAAAAATATTTTTTGGAAAATTTGTTAAAATAACAAATCCAAAACTACTACATATACAAAGAAATTATCTAAGTAAGAAAGTGCCACTCCCTCGACTACATATGTTCTGAAAATTTCTTCCAGTTCGCATGAGTAGAAAAAAAATTATCGCAATTTTTCATTTTAAAAACTGAAAAAAGTGTGGTTGGAATTATGAGATTGCTGAGCACAAATATCAAAAAATCGAAAAACTATTTCGTTCATTTTGTAGGTAATGGACTCTTTTATGCATATTTTAAATTTAAGTCATTTCGAAAAAAATTGTAAGAGTTGAATAAAAAATGTCAAAAACATAGGTTTTGAAAATTTGAAACTTCTGAAAGAATGACTACAGACACAGAAAAGCACCCGAACACAACGTTTTAGAGGGCAAACAAAGCTACAGTTTGATGTTTATAGAGTCAAAATCGGCTGAAAATTCCGAATTTTATTTCCATTTTTAGTTGGGTGAAAACTGGGCTCAGCCCGAGCCCAATATTGGACCCTGTCCTTTATCAAGAAATGAATTTAGTTTCCCAAACATCTGTGGTTGTTTACGTTTTTCTACTTTCAGATGTGAATATATATAAATATATATATATATATATATATATATATATATATATATATATATATATATATATATATATATATATATATATATATATATATATATATATATATATAGTTATATAGTATATATATATATATATATATATATATTGAAAAATACGAAAGTTTCATCCTTAACACAATAGTCTATAAAGGTATAAATACTATAAAGACTTGAAACAAGAATTGTAGAAAATTAAGAAACTTAAAGAACTTTAAACCCAATTGAGGACAAGTTGAAGAACTTTACATGAAAAATAGATTCTGAACTTGAAGTGAACAGTCTTTATTTTTGTCGTAAATTGGAGAAATTTGAAGAAATAGAAGGAAGGAAGAATAAGAGAAATGATGCGATAAAATGGAGAAAATTTTTGGGAAAATTGTATTTTCTGGCAACTCTGTTTGTTTTTATGAAAATATTTTCTGGCAACACCGCTTGTTTTATAGCAATTTGGCAGGTTATCATATTAATGTAATTCTGGCAACGCCGGTTGTCCTTACTGAAATTCAGCAAGTTGTCTTTAAATGTTATTTTCTGGCAATCCCGCTTGTTTTTATAACAATTCAAAAAGTTATCATATAAATGTAATTTCTGAAACTTGATATTTTTAACTATTGTGATAATAATAATAATAATAATAATAATAATAATAATAATAATAATAATAATAATAATAATAATAATAATAATAATATTAAAAGTAAAAATTATTACTATTATTTTATTATTATTATTATTATTATTATTATTATTATTATTATTATTATTATTATTATTATTATTATTATTATTATTATTATTATTATTATTATTATTATTATTATTATTATTATTATCACAGCCTTCCATAATGTTTAAAGGTCTTGATAACTGAGTTTATACCGCTATCACCTGCAGTTGTGGGTAAGGAAAGCAAAATGGTCGATAAAAAGGTATCCCATGCCATGTCTAGTTTTCTCTGCCGTATCGTGAGTTCAAATCATATGAGCAGAGTTCATGTATCATGTATGGTCTTCTTTACCTAAGGGATAATTTCTCTTTCACAGCAGAAAATATCAAATCCTTGTTTGAAGTTATCCGTAAGAAAGTTTTTAATATTTATAAGCATTTCATTAACAGTGTGGCAAAGAATTTTCATTTTTTCTTTATTTCTGAAAGGAAAATTTATAGAAGGACTGACATAAGATAAACTGAAAATCAGTGATAGATAGATAGATAGATAGATAGATAGATAGATAGATAGATAGATAGAGAGAGAGAGAGAGAGAGAGAGAGAGAGAGAGAGAGAGAGAGAGAGAGAGAGAGAGGGAGAGAAGAAGGACAGAAAGGAAGAGGTCAAGGATGTTCGTGTTGAAAGTAAAGTTGACGAGTGATTGTGTTTTGAACAGTTATTGGAAAAGTTTGTTTTCAACAGATCTCTTCAATTTTAGGACGAAGGTATGATTTACTTCAAAATTTTAAAACTTACGAAGATATTGGCAGAAAAGTTATTGGCCAAATTTATTTTTAAAACTGGCAAAGAAATGTTATTCCTCATATATATATATATATATATATATATATATATATATATAAGAAAGAAAGAAGAAGATAAAGATATAGTATATATATATATATATATATATATATATATGGCGGTATATATATATATATATATATACGCGTGTGTGTATCTGTTAAAGGAAATTTAAAGTTTTCCTATTGTATTACACCTGTGTAATGAAATTAAAAGTTAAAATAAAAATAAAATAAAAACATTTTGCTAACTCTCCAAGCACATGAAAAAACCTACACTATTATTTGCTTCTAAATCCCTTTATAAATTAGCATTACAATATAGTACATAAAAGAAAAAAAACATTTAATTCACGTACACTTGTATAAACAAGCTCAGAGTATTACGAAAAAAAGGATTGAGAGGCAAAGAAATAAAGAACTATACTTTTACTTGGAATAACAAGTATTGAAAAAGCTTTTGTTCTCTACTCTTGAAAAGGAATTCAAGAGGCAAAGGAAAAAAATTCTGAGTTTTGGTGTCCTTTTTTGTAAGATTTTTATTTCTTTCTTTTTTTTTTTTTTCCTTTTAAAGGGACAGCTGAAAATAAAAATAAATTGAAAGGAATAAAGGGGACGAAAAACTAGTTTTCCATCTAGTATTTTGTTTGCATTACAGATGATTTTTAATATAAAAAAATATTATTATTTGCATTACTAGTAGTAGTAGTAGTAGAAAATTATTAACAGTACTATTGGCATTAGTAGTAATAGTAGTAGTAGTAGTAGTGGTTGTAATTGTAGTAGTACCAATAGTAGTAAAATTCGTAGTACTTCTACTAGTAGCAGTACTACTAGTAGCAGTAGTAGTAGTAGTAGTAGTAGTAGTAGTAGTAGTAGTAGTAGTAGTAGTAAAAGTTGCACAAAGTTAATAACCATAAGTCAAAGTTTTTCTTACTTATTTTACCATCCATCAACACATTCATTAAATTTAAATATTTATTAACTACCATCAAAATTTATTTAAACTTCAAAAAAAATCAATTAAGAATAGACTCAACAAAAAAAATAGAGAGAAAGAGAAAATGAAAGTCAGCTGAGGCCCGAACGCAATATTTCTCCTCCATTACACTAAATATTAGGAAGGCTCTTCGAATACAAATAAGCAATTATGAGCTTTTCGGACATTTTCAAATTAGAGTTCATTTGGCCTCGAATGAAATATAAGTCTATTAGGAATCTACTTTATTCTCTTCGTTTCATTGCCAGGAATTGAAATTTCGCTTCCAGTACCTTCTTTAAATTAAGATTGTGTTATACATTCTTGCTGTATATGACGGAGCTTTATAATTAAAGGTGTGTATAACTGTATATCCTTACATGTATATACTAAGCAATAATGAATGTATTTTGTAGTATGATTGAGACCTTATGTATTGAGACTGTATACATTAAAGTGTATATGCGTATATTTTATATGTATGTATATTCATGTATGTATTAAGATTGTGTATTAAGTTCCTGTTATATATGAGCGAGTTTTATAATTAAAGGTGTAATATATATATGCATACATGTATATATAATGTAATAATGATTGTGATTTTATAGTATGATTATATAAATTGAGATTGTATACATAGAGGTATATATTCATATATTTTATATGTATGTAT
The DNA here is from genome assembly GCA_015478945.1 of Trachelipus rathkii. Taxonomy (NCBI): domain Eukaryota; kingdom Metazoa; phylum Arthropoda; class Malacostraca; order Isopoda; family Trachelipodidae; genus Trachelipus; species Trachelipus rathkii. The sequence continues at coordinate 92,337 of JABUQX010043794.1, forward strand.
AGACATGTATGCATTAAGATTGTATTATAAGTTCTTGTTCTATATGAGCGAGCTTTATAATTAAAGGTATGTGTATATGCAAACATGTATATACTAAATAATAATGGATGTATTTTTATATTATGATCATATGCATTGAGGCTTTATACATAAATGTGTGTAGGTATATATTTTATATGTATGCATACAGATGTATGTACTAAGATTATATTATACGTTTTGTTGCATGTGAGAGAGCTTTATAATTAAATGTGCGTATATGAATAATGTATGTATTAAATGATAATGAATGAATATTTAAAGTAAGATTGCATACATAAAGGTGTATATGCACACATTTTATGTTTATGCACTAAGATTGTTTAAGTGTTTGTTGCATAGGAGCAAGCTTTATAATTAAAAGCATGCATATGCATATATGTATTTAATAAATACATAT
>JABUQX010043795.1:27500-28701 GCA_015478945.1 Trachelipus rathkii
TGTCAATAAATACTTCCTACCGTCGTAACACAAAAACGGTTGATGCTAGAAGAAAAACTTAGATCACCAGAATTTAAATAAAACTTTAAAAAAATCGAAGAAACCAGAAAAAATTTTTTTTTGTAATGGTAACCACCATACAAATGGGATAATAAATACTTCCTGCCATCTGCTGTTAACACCAAAACAATCGATGCCAGAGAAAAACTAAAACATTTTGGAATCTACATAAAAAACGGAATAAAAAACAAAAGAAAAATCAGAACAAACATTTTTTGTGTTACATACTGTAATAATATTAGTAATAATAATAATAATAATAATTAATAATAATAATAATAATAATAATAATAATAATAATAATAATAATAATAATAATAATAATAATAATAATAATAATAATAATAATAATAATAATAATAATAATAATAATAATTGAGAATTTTTATAAAATAATTTTAATAAAGCAAGTCACGTATGACTAATTTTCTTTTAAAAGCTTTCATTGGAAAGAAATAAATTTAAGTTTTTATTATTTTGTTTTTAATTAAAATTTAAATTTTTAAACAAATTAATAAACAAAAATAATAAGCAAAAAAATAAGGATAAAATTTCATGGTTTAAATAATTCTAATAATAAATTACATCTTCGACAATTGATATTTTGATATATATATATATATATATATATATATATATATATATATATATATATATATATATATATATATATATATATATATATATATATATATATATATATATATATATATAAAATAGGGTAAAGATATATATATATATATATATATATATATATATATGCAATATTGTTTAAATTTCTGGTTAGCTCCCCGACCCCCTCTTGTTTCAATCAACAAAAACGTTGTGCAAACTTTTAGCTCAATATATGGCAGCGAAGAGACCCTCGAACCATGAAATTTTGAAATTGGAGAATGTTTTTCAGGAAAAAAATTTTGTGGTTATTTTTTGTAGTCCTTGTAGCACTAATGAAAATTGATGCGAGTTTTCACTAAGTTAATTTGCATGCGAATATTTTTTTTCCGATATCAAGTGATTTGTGATTGCTAAGTTAATATTGAAAATGATTAAGTGTTTCCTTGTGAATTATGTTATTGCGATATTTCATTAATATTTTAGTTAAACTTATACAATTCGTGCAAGACTTATGCTATTATTGTGC
>JABUQX010043796.1:0-27239 GCA_015478945.1 Trachelipus rathkii
TTGGCCCAGGTGTTTGGTTAGTTTGTGACTCCAAATAACCTTCTGATTTATTTTGATTTCAGTGCATAGTGTTTTACTAGCGTTATTTATAATATATATATATACTTTTATGATTATATATAGTAATATATACTATTTTATATATTATTTATATATTATATTTTTCTAGTCTTACTTTATAATATTTATATACTATTTCTGTTTTCTGTCTCTTATTTTCTCTTATTAATTAAATTATTTTTATACACTCATTCTTATATATATTTCCTCTCTCCGATTTGATCAGCAACTTTCTTGCTACTTACTTGTGCTCTCTTCTCTCTTTCCTTCTTTTCTTCCTCTCTCTCTTTCACTTCCTCTCTCTCCCTTCGTCTTCTCTCTTCTTCCTTCTTCTTTCTTTCTTCTTCTTTCTTCTTCTCTCTTTCTTCCTTCTTCTCTTCTCTCTCTTTCTTCTTCTTCGCTTTCTTCCTTTTATATACTTTATCCTTTATACTTTATATACTATTATTTCTTTATGTATATACTTTTATATATATATTATTTCTTATATATATTTATATTTTCTTGTTCTCTCTCTCCTCTTCTTTCTCTCTTTCTTTTTTTTTCTTATTATATATATTTATATATTATTTATCATTACTTCTCTTTATATTATCTCTATATATACTTATATTATATTATTTATCTATCTTATATATTTATAGGTTCTGTGTTGTTACTATTGCCGTCATACTTTTCCTTAAAGATAATATTAAGTGCTTACAGTAAAAGGAATCTCTCGGAATGTGGCCCAAAGTTTTGCCCTGTGAAATGTAAAAAAAAAAATAAAAAATAAAAAAAATATATTAATAAGATATATATTCCAAAACTACAACTAGCTACAAAAACCGGGGGGAAAAATAAAAAGAAAGGGTGAACAAAAAAAATAATACTTTTTTGAATCTGGTAAATATTTCCATAGAAATAATTGTAAAAAAAAAAAAAAAAAAAAAAAATTTACTTGTTAATTAATTTATCGTTAATCGATATGATTATCTGATAGGTATTTAAGACTTTTATTGTTTCTTCGTTAAAGTAATAGACTGTTCTATTAATTTTTGCTTTTTTTTTTTTTACTAAGAATACCCCAAGGGTTATCGCACGCATGGCAGGAGTCGGGTCTCTGGCTCACGGGGAAACTACGGGGTTAGGACTATTCCCCCTCGGGGAGGGCTCGGATACCCACCCGCTCTTTGGTATTTTGGGTTCTCGCGGTGGTTCTCCGTCCTCTCACGGGTATGGAAATACGTTCCCTTCCTATGTTCGGTCGTCCTCGAGCCTCCTAGCTGTCGGTTCCGTATAAAGCAAGATTTATAGATAAGTCTATTTATTTTAACGAGAACCAATAAAAGGTCTCTAAGTAGGGGCTCTTCTATATGACATTTTATATAATTATTAATAATAATTTTTTTTTTATCTTTTTACATTTTCACTTTGGGTATAAGACCCGGATTCTTAGAATGTTGTGCTAGGCATTAGTATTGTTGTTTTTTTAATACTAAGCATTTTAGCCATTTTTTATTGTTCAGTGTATTATTTTTTTTATTTTTTTTTTTTTTTTTTACATTTCGCGGCAAACTTGGACAGCATTTCAGATAATGTATTCCGTTTTACTGTAGCATTAATTTTTTTTAAGATACATATGACGGCTATTAACAAACGCTGGCCATATAATTATTACTATCAGTATAATTTATACTCATTAATATTTTATCGAGACATATATTAATTATTATATTTACATATCATTATATATTCTTATACATTATTCTATTATATATTTATATATTTTTTTAATACTTATTATAATTAATATATATTATATATATGGCACTAGTATGTAGTTGTGGCCTATATTCATCATCTCAAATTACATAGCTAAGTAGCGAAAAGGAATACATTGCTTATATCATTGTTCAATTTTTTAGTGAGGAATTATTTATTAAAAAAAAAATAATAAAAAAAAAAAAAAAAAAAATAAAATTTATTGTCAAAAACTACTAATAGCTACAGTCGAAATATAATATTTAAATCATTACTAATTTTTGATAGAAATGTAAAAAACAAAAATTATTTCATAAAAAAACTAGTTTTATTAAATATCCTAAATTGATTAGAGAGCTATTTAGAGACCTTTTTGTTTAGTTAAAATAAATAGACATTTTCTATTTAATTTTGTCTTTTTTTTTTTTTATCTAAGAATGACTCCTAAGGGTATATTACCCCAAGGGTATACCGCACGATGGCAGGAGTCGGGGTTCTCGGCCTTCCGGAGACTAGGGTAGGATAAATTCCCCCTACTGGGAGGTTCCGGAACCCCGCTGCTTCTGGGTTTTGGGTGTCTGCGGGGGTTTCATGCACCTCTTCTACGGGGTATGTGAACGTCCTCTCCTGTGTTCCGTCGGCTCGAGCCCCTAACATTGTCTCCTGTGCAAATAAGAACAAATAATATTATTTATTAACTATTGTCCCCTGTCCTAAACATAAAAAAAAAGTAAATATTAATTTTATTTATTTATTTTTTTTTAATTTTCCTAACTAAAATTTTATCAAGATTTCAAAAATGTATTCTTTTTTTGCTGTAGCTATTGTAGTTTTTGAATAAGTGATTTTTTTTTTTTTTTTTTTTTTTTTTTTTCTTTTTTTTTACAGTTTCCGCATAAAATTTTACGAGGATTCCAGCAAGGTATTCTTTTCGCTGTTAGCTATTGTAAGTTTTTTGAGATTGAGTATTAGGCCATACAATCTACATCTATGCTATATATATATATCATATTTATATTTATTATATATTATATGATAGTATATTATATATATAGCTATATATTTATATATATATTATATATATTATATATTAATTACTTATATATATTTTATATATATAATTCCTTTATGTAGTATTTATCTTTATTGCCTTATATGTTATTCTTATATAGTTATATATACCTATTATATAATATTATATCCACTTGGCCAGCATCTCTGAAAGTTGGCTATGTAACTAGAAAACTATATAACATCTCACGAAAATAATATCATTTTATTAATCAGGAGCCATTTTTACCGAGAAATTAAAAAAATTTAATTTTTTGTCTGCTTATCTATCGTATAAACGGAGTCATCATCTTATAAATATATATATATTATATATTAATATATATATATTATATATATAATAATATTATATTATATATATATAATATATATATATATAGATATATATATATTTAATATATATATATTATTATATATATTATATATATAAGTAAATACTTTAACACTCTATATGTGTAACTATTTACATTATGCTTATGTTCTGCTTATTTTTTGACAGAAAAAAAGGAAGAATGAAGATTTTTCAAACCTACTGACACTGCCGACTTCCATGTTTCGTATTTTAATTTTTGAAGAGGGTGGGTAATTGGTTAAAAAGTTATTCCGGTTAAACTGTTTGAAATTGATGTGCACAAAACGTAATTTAGATTAGAGTGGATCGAAATTCCCCTGTGTTTAAATAGGGTTTGCCTTAAGATGGCCTTTATTAGAGTCGTGATTAGATGCATTGAGGCATCTAAGAGATGTGAAGTTTAATTCAGGGACAGTATGAGGCCTCGTTTTAACCGTTCACTTTTAATAACGATGGTGCACGAAAAAAAAACAATTCGTACGTTATTGTACTTTTCCAGAGAAATAAGTGATGAGGATATAGTAATTTAGTGAACGTTGAGAATAGGAAATTAATTTCTGTTTTTAGGGAGAGGGGGGAACATATACGTAAGGCGCGCAAGAATTATCGAAGTCAAGATTGTTCATAACCCATCAGGGTCAGGAATAATTATTCCTACAGGTGCAAAGTTCAAGGGAGTCGATGGATTGAACACCTGTCATTTATTTAGAACAGAACATCCAAGAATAAATAAAAAGAAACGAATAACTATTAAAATTGATGATACAGTAGGTTGTGGATTTAAAGCAATAGCTATGGCCAAAATGTATAAGGCAGGTAAAGAGTCCCGTGTTATAAAGTCTAATGCATTGAAAACAGAGGGAAAGAAAATCGCTGACCAGTGCAAATTAAAATATGCTGAGCCATTAAGTTCTGATAAATTTGAAATAATAGAGAGAGTCTTAAAATGTAGGATTTTTGTGTATAGTAACGATGGGGAAAGAGGATTCAGTGTGGTGCATAGACCTACTGAAGAAGATCGAGAAAAACCATTATACGTTTTAGGGTTCGATAGAGTTGCTGAACATTATTTCTATGTACCTGAAGGTGTAATACCATTAACATTACAAGGACTTAAACGTGATAATATCAGAGGAGATATTTTTTGTTCTAAATGTTACATCTTTGTAGATAATATCATACATCATCATGACAAAGAATGTTTGTTTTTAATAATTGTAACGAATGTTTGGAAGTTAACTGTCCTGGTAATTATAATTGCTTCACGAGTTGAACAAATTTTGTATTGTGATATGTAACTAAACTTATTTACAACAAAATGCTTTAACATTTTGGAAGCTCATTAAGAAATATGTGTAAATCTATATTTGTCCTCCAAATGCAATACACAAGTAACACCCGAAAAATACAACACTTAAAAAAAAATTCCTTCATTGCAGTGAATCAATTTATAACAGGTAGGAACATGCTTGTGTTAATGATGTAAACCTATGAAGGCCCGAAGGTAATTTTTTATACCATTTATCTATGCCAATAATCCATTACTATTAAATCACCTTGTAATATGTTATTTTCTAATATTTGCAATTATCTATGTAATTTGTTTTAATGCATGATTATCACAATTAATGAAAGTAAAATTGTTTATAACTATTAACGGAATTTTAAGACATTTTTATTGCTAAAACTTTAATGTAATTAGAAGTACTAATTATATATTGTTATTCATTAAAGTAAATATACTTTATTGTATACCTTGAAAAATATGCATTTCTGAAAGTATAGAATGATATATATTGACTTAATAGTGTTTTAATCATATTTGTTTAAAGAATAATTAATTAATGTTTAAAGTTTGTAGCTGCCCATAATGGAGGGCGCTTTTTGATACCCAAGTTCGTGGTAATATAGATTGTTGTTTGGAGCCTTCAAAGGCGATCCTGTTTAAAGGTAATACCCCATTAACAAGTATGGCACAAATATCATCGCCTATATCTTTAAAAACATCATGTTTAAGATACACTTAATTATATGCCTTGTGCTTTAAAAGCCCTACCAAAATGTATGGGTTTAGACGGTAATCTGGAAAAGGGGTTTCTTTACCTATAAAGTTTCTTACTCGCCCTATCTGATTTATGTAGGTCCCTAATTCCCTCTAAACATGATGTTTGACAGTAAATCCGAAAATTAATGAAAAATATGAAACATGAGTTTATTGAAATGGTATCATTCGTTACTTAACCAAGGGATTATGATATTAAGAAGGAATGTATTAAATACTGTGTCCAAGATGTAGATCTTACGGAAAAGTTTCGAAGCTTTCCGTAACATGTTTCGAGATATGTTTAAGATTTGATTGTTACTGTTGATGTTGTACTATAAGCGCTTTTAAGCTTAGAATTTTTAAATAACATTTTAGAAGAGAAAAACAATAAGCCATTTTCTGGTCGAGGCCAAACAGAAAAATATTATCTTACGGAAGGGTCAAATGGCATAGTTATGGAACATTATACGACAAAGTATTACTCTCTCATGTAAGCTTAGCAATGGTGGAGAAAAGAGGCTTTAAAATTGATGAATAAAAGCCGAATTCCTTTAGCGTCTGCAATGAATTCAATGTTTCCTCCTGTTTCCAAAAAATAAAGGACCTAAGATCCATAGGCTTCATATTTTCTTTCAACTTAGAAATCTTAGTTAGTAGATGAGTATTCTAAAAACCAAGAATGAACAAGAATGGGAAGCTATGGATATAATGCAGCTGAGCGCAAACTGGTACAACAGGCCTGTGAGAAGAACTGAATAGTGTAATACTATTCCATGGGCTGTCATGGCGGATGGCATGGTCATCAGGCGATGTGCAAAGGGAAAAGACACGCATGATGAACCCCAGCTCTAGACATGTAACACGATGACTATGCACAGAAAAAGCTATATAGGATATGGATTCGACGTGGTGAAGGGATGGGAAATCTTTCTGCGAATGGGAAACAATGAAAAAGAGAAGGCAAAGTACGGGTTTCGTTGAGCTCTAATGATGAAGGTAATGATAACAATGAGGAAGAAGAAGAAGATGGGTTTAGGGATTAATGTTATAGAATCCGAATGATGTGGCCCACGGTAAACTTAATGTAGGTGAGGCTCTATATGGAGGAAGAAACAGAGCCTTCGTACTAAACTATTATTCCTCACTAACAGGAGACGGAAAAAAACTAATTAATTAAGTTACTTGGATTTTACAAAAAACATCGTTGGACCTTGGGTTCAGAAAAACCAGGCATTCCTAGTGGTAACCCCCCACAAATGGTAGGGTCTGAACTAACCCCTACCCATGAAACTATTTATGTAGAGAGGTTATGAGGACAAGTTTTTTGGGTTATTGTCTGAAATGTTTGGAGTCCTCCACTAATAACTCTATATGCCAGTCTACACCAGCCCGGAAGATACGAGTGAACAGACTCTGGTTCAGGTTATGCAGGACCTGTGCAGAAACGAAGCAGGAAACATTATGTAAACATACTAAACGACAACGTGAATTCCTCCGTGGTGTTTATACTACACCAGAATTAGAATTAGCATTAAAGAAAGGATACAAAATCACCAAAATTAATGAGATATGGACATTTACTCCTAAGATAGGATTGTTCACTGAGTATATAAAAGAATTCCTGAAGATAAGCTGAGGGCATCAAGGTTTAATTCCAGTCAGAATACAGTTCGAATAGTCCCCATTTCAATCTTTCCATTCATAAGGAACCTTGAAGAATCGAGGGAGTGAACCTCGATAGAGAAAAGATTAGAGAAGAAATGCTGGCCATTCGTTTTAAATAGCCGAAATGTATGCCTTAAATTTCTCTTTGGGGAAAATTGCCCGAACGTGCTCAGATGTGTGAAGTATTATTTTGTCAACACCGATGCTGAGGTAGGGACGTTGTTTAGAGAGACAACCAGATTAGAGTTCAGGATGTCCTGTATGGTAAGATAGATCAATTAATTTGTTCTGTGAAGTATAACTTCGCTTGGCAGAGCAAACAACCAGAAGCCACTAATATAAATCGCTTACGCTGCTTTCACAAACAGTCTCATGCTAGAGTGAAAACTATAATAATTCTTTGAGAGTTAGGTACAAGAATCCTTTTATACTGTGAAAAACACCGATAGCTGTGTCTTTGTGAACTGGAAGAGGGAAAACTAATTATTCCCGTTGCTATAGGGAATTTTTGTGTGGAGATTAAGCATGACGAAAATAGGGGCTGAGGCAGTAAATGCATCAAGATTATGCGTTTAGTATGTACGGTCTCTAATCTTACGCTGTACGAATTATAAAAGAGGACGGATCCATAGATCAAATAAAAGCTAAAGGATTAACATTAAACAAAACAACTAGCTGAAATAATAACTTTAACACTATGCTGGATCCTGGTCAAATTTAACTATGGATAGATGAGATGAAATGAACGCATTGATAGATAATGAAGGTATATTATTATTTCTAAACTAGGGAGGGGGTGAATATCACTTGCAAACAATAGCTGACTATTGAAACTGAGAACAAAGAGAGGGTGCAGAGAGTTTGCATGGTAACGCTTATCATAAGGATGAAACAACAAACCCTCATGTAGAAATTAAAGATAAAGATATGGCTTTTAAAACTCCTACAATGAGATTTAAAGCTGATAAAAAAGGTAAAATGAAGATTCGCAAAGGTCTAAAGAGAAGTTGGAATGACTGGTAATAACCGCTGTTCTTTAATCTTATAAAAATCCGCGTGTAACAATCCATATGGCTTCATGAGGCATCCTCTTTCCCCTTATAGTTAAAGAAAGATCCAATGTTCGTTTTAAAAAACTTTGTTCTAAATAAATAAATTAATATATAATAATATATATATTATTATATATATATATTATATATATACTATATATATTATATAATATCAAAATTTATATATATAATTATTATATATAGATATATATATATAAATATTATATATATTATATATATGAAGAATGATTTTAATTTTTCTATGTGTATTTTTTATGATATTTTTTTAATAAATGATTAACAATTCTTTTCTTTCAAATCCTTATTATAAAATAATAATAATATAATAATAAAATATAATAATATAATAATAATAAAATAATAATAAATATAATAATAATAATATAATAATAAAATAAATATAATATAATAATAAATAATAATAATAGAACTTGGATTTTTGTGTTATGTTTATCCAAACACTGATACTCAAAAATGCGACTTGAATCATTAGATCAATAGATCATGGATGGTCATGAGGGGGACAGGATGATGGTGGGATGGGGATTTGATTTACTGATTTTACTGCTTTAGGGTATGTAAAACGTTACAATTTTAGTAAAAATTTGACCTTAATCAATAGATCAATAGATCACGACTGGACAGGAGGGAGGTTGGATATTGGTTTGATTTAGTGATTTACTGCTTTAGGGTATGTAAAAACGTAAATTTGTAAGTTATAATAATAATAATAATAATAATAATAATAATAATAATAATAATAATAATAATAATAATAATAATAATAATAATAATAATAATAATAATAATAATAATAATAATAATAATAATAAAATTTACGAAACAATGTTGGAAAAACCAAACTAGCTTTTTAGGATTCCTATAATTATCTACCGGACCCGGCGGCGTCGTTGCGATGATGCGGATCCAGAGCCGGAGGCTGAGCCGGAACCGGAATCGCGGCCAGAGCCGGACCCGGAACCGGAACCGGAGCCCGAGTCGCGGCCGGATTCAAACCCTCCGGGGACAGCGCGAACCTGAAGCTTGAGGCGTTGGCTAAAGACATGAAACAAAGATGAATGAACGCAATGAATCGGTGCTGATTTCGAACGCTATGCAAAACGCAGACGGAGGAGATGTAGAAGCTGACGAAGGATACATAGAAGGGATATTAAAACAACTCAGAAGTAACACCTACGGTGTTACTTCTTCGTGTAATAATAATATAATAAATAATAATAATAATAAAATAAAAATATAATAATAATAATAATAATAATAATAATAATAATAATAATAATAATAATAATAATAATAATAATAATAATAATGTAGTGTGCGCTCTCGCGCCCTGACGTAATCTCGTCTAGGACGAGATTACGTCATCACGTATGCATGATCCCAACTCTTGTTAGGCCTAAACTCACCCACACAGATCAAGCAACAAAGGCGTAAGCGCTATATCGGCGTCCACCCTCGGGGGTGACCACCCCTCTATATACATAGCCAACAACGCTTGAATTTACACGGATGTCCTTATCCCATACAATTATAGTATATTTCCAAGTTTCCAGACCTATTAACGGCTATTCCCTCATATCAAGAGGGGGAGAGCTGAAACTGGTGCCAAAAAACTATATATATATTAATATAATAATATATAATATTATAATTATATTATATATATATATATTATATATATTATTTATATATATATATATATATATATATATATATATATATATATATATATATATATTAACGAAGGTCGATTTTGGAATTTGAAATTTGGACTAGTCTAGATAGGTTCGTATCAAAGGGCAATAAACATTGGTCAAAAACATTTTGTATGGAACCTTTGTAATCTTTGAGGAAATTACTTTTTCCATGGTATGAAATGAAGCATTTTTATGCTTGCAAGCGCATGAGTGACATTTGCGCAATATAACCATACATAACTTTTATTTATAAACAGTGAGTAATAGTTACATTCAAAAGCCTATAATATTATATTAATACGAGTTAATTCGTTTTTGTTATTGATATTTATCAACGACATGTGTTTCCTTTTTTTCAGAAATGACATAAAAATGGGTAGAAAAATGAAATTAGAATTGTTAGCTTGAAATGAATGTGCAAAAAAATTTAGCTGCCAACCATCTCCTTTAGATGAAACATACCCACCTACCTATCGTCAAATTAACCAATATAGTTATTTCCTTCTTAACGTCCACCCAGACTTGAAAAATATTGCCAAACTTATAGCTAGAAAAGTGATTAACATCTGGAGGGCAGTTAACTCAAGGCTACCTGTTTATAACGAGTATTTTGTAGTTAAATTATTTAATAATGTGTGTTTCAAGAAGGCAAAAGCGGCAAACCGAAAATCTCTTTCATCGACTAAATATCAGAATCTAGAGAGAAAACTGGATAAACTGTTTGACATTTCTGCTTTCACTTGTAAGCTACCAGGTCTTTCTTGTGATGACAATGGTGTGAAGTGCAAGAAAGAAAATTGTCAAACTAGGCACATAATATGCCCTTGCCCAATTAGTAAGAAGGTAAGACTAATATTATTGTTCCTTTTTTTATAATGTCCTAACTTGTTTTAATTAGACACAAACTCAATACTTAATTGTAATTAAAACTTCATTTCCCGGGTATCTTTTAGGTTTCATTAGAGGACAGTGAATAGTTAAGAGATCAGAGGGCAAAAATTGGACCTAAAGGCTCCTTTCAGCTGGGATCCGTGGATACAGCTGTCTTTGAAGAGATGATTACAGCAAGGCTGCTATTGATAGGAGTAAAGATTATGATTATCTAAAAATTTCATAATCAGAGAAAGAAATGGGATATTTTCCCCTTCAACTCTATGCACTCAACATTCTTTCTTCATACATTAGTATTCTTCTATTGAATAAATCTCTGGAGAATCAAAAACTGGTAATCTATATTAAGTAATTTATATTTAAGTTACATATTAACTTTATTATTGTTTTATAAGAACATCATCCCCTCCATTAATCGGCGCGAGATAAAACTCTCTCTGTTGTTCGAGTGTGAGTCGGAGTCATGTTGTATGCTCTTTGCAATCTGCAAATTCTTTTGGAGGTGTGAAGGTTTGGTCATTTCGCGTTGTTGGCAATTTAGTCTTGAAAGTGGAAAACGCCATTTCTACTTGACTACCTCTTCATAGGCTATTGAACAGTGCTGTAAGCCATGGTTGCTGGGGTGATGTGAAACATTTATGTTACGTGACAAATTCTCCATATAGTAATGAACTTCTCTATTTTATCGAGATAATCAGTGTAATGGGTTAATATATTATTAAAATGGTATTTGAAAATACTTAGATTAAGTACATTAGGGAGTACTAGCTTCAGTCTATATTGGAATACGCATATTTCTCTGATATGGCATAATCTATTTTTTCTTTTACTTTACTACAGTATGACAATCTGACACACATATGACAAATGAAAAAAATATAGTAGTAGAATACAAGAATACGGTAAACCCAGACCGCACCATTTACCTCTTTACAAATATGAGCTCCATGGAACAAAAATATGGTAAAATAAATGTAACTACAGTAGTCTTCCTAAATATAGGTGCAAACTTGGATATCTCAATTCTCATCGGTCTATAGAAGATGCTGAGTAAGCCCTTGGAAGATTTTAGCAAAGGTTGAAAGGCTTAAAGTTGTTCCTTTCTTGAAGCGATACATAATGCAAACAGGATATGAGCGAGGCCTTGTGTTATGTCTTGTTTGTAAAATAATAATTATAATCTCGTAAATTGCAAACTACATACGGTTGCCTCGTTCTCCTATCAACATTCTAATCTGTCCCTCTAATTATGTGTCATGCCACGGGGGATAGATTGTGGTGGTATGAGTTACTCCTAAGCTATTGATCCTGCATATTGTAAATATGTCGAGCTCGAAGAGTCGTGTGCTGGCGCGCCTAGTAGAGTGTATGTTGGGTATTCGGATGTAGTGGACACTATATTAATTTTGGACTGGGCAGATGGAGATGGTAACTTGGCTGTTAGGATTTCGGAAGAGCGGAGCGTATGGTCTCATATATCTAAGGTTGTCGTGGCAGAGGGAAAGTTTGGACCAATGCTTATGAGACCATTGCCTAAGGATGTTGAGCTTTAGGACCAATTAGAAGATTTGTTAGTCCGCTTTTGGATCCAACCGAGGAATTTAACCCTTACAGAAATACGTGAAATAACCTTTACAAGCGCCATCAAAATTCATTGTGGATATCGTTACCATGCAGAAACCTTGGTCTTTGCAGTACGAGATAGAAGAGAGATCGAAGCTTTTTGGCAACAACTCAGCAAACTGCTTCTTGGTTTCTTAATTTCCATTTTCAATTAATGTGGCTACTCATGAGGAGAAAGTGGACAGCTCAGCAGTCTACAGAAATTCAACATGTGTCTTTCAAGAATTTGAAACACAATGCTTTTAACTTGATGCCCAAAGACATTGTGATTTCCTTGACAACTGACTTGGCTTAAAATGGACAATTTCTCATAAAAAAATGGGGAAAATTCGTTTCTATAGTATGGAGAGAAATTAAATCATAGGTGTATTTGTTTCTTATAAAAGTGTGTGGTGGTTTATTTTTTTTGGTATTTTTTATATGAATATGTATCCCTGATAAATATTTGGCACCCGTTGTTTCGGGAATTAGGTACCTTTTTGTGCCTTCTTGGGTCCTACATCTCAATATTTTCTCAGAAATTTACAAGGTAGTTAGCATTCGTTTGCATGTATTAATCAGGAAGGGTAATGTTTTCGTTCAGCAAAGCAAGCATGGCTGTATTAGAATAGGTATACTGGTATGTACAATGCTCTTTTATGTTTTCTTCATTGGTGGGCTGGCGTTCCACTGTGATAGCCCATTGGAAACTAGTTGTTGTGTGTCCTACAAATTGCATCGATTGAACTCGCCCTATTCGAGTGTATTTCTTGGGTTACAGTTAATCATTTCTTTCTCTCAATATGGGAATCTTGGGAAATCACTTAATACAATATACATTTCTTTTATTCGTTTATTCAATACTGCATTTCAACTGATTATTTAGTAAAATAATTACTAAATATTTGCCTTTCTTTTTTTATTTAATAGTAATATGATACTTTCTCAAAACGAGTGCAGTTAAATATAACGTTTCGTTCTGACACATAAAATAAAATGAGTATTATTTCTAATCACCCGTGGTTTGAGAGAAGAAGAAGAATAATATCCATTTCTTCAAATTTTGGTTAGACCAAGAGATCTGAATTTTCTGTCAATTTCATATCATTCAAGCTAATTAGGCCCAAACTTATCTCCACTGCTCAAACGTTGATATCGTTAATCTAAAATGTTTAAAAATTACAGCTACTCTATCCATATATATTATATTAATATATATATTACTATATTATACTATTATATATATATATATTATTATATATTATAGATTTTATTTTCTATTATATATATTATATATATTATATTAATTACTTACTATATTTATTGCATTCTTTCTATTGTTATTCATTTTATGAACATTAAATTTTATATAAGATTTATGTTCTTTTGACCTAAGATTCTACTGTTCTGATTACGTACCGACTCAATTTACGGTACACCTTGCTATTCTAGTATCATATTGTAAGTGATATTTCAAACGTGCGATAAAATCTCTATTCTTATTGATTAACTCTATATAGATGTATTTATATTCTTATTAATATTATTATCTTATTCTTAACTTAGAAAAAGTTTCAACCATCTTTAAAAACTCTGTTTGTTTTTTTTATTTCTATCTTTTTTTTTTTCGGAGGGTTAGCGGCATTGAGTTCCAACCTCTATATAAAAATAGGTGAATCTTTGTCTATTTATTTTTCGATAGTAGCATTAACAATACTATTATTATTAAATATTAGTTAATAAATTAGCCCATAACATGTTATAGGTTATTTCTATTTTAAACAATAAGTTAAATTATAAATGGGAAATAACGCGTGTGGATTTTATTCGTGTTACTCTATGACTTAAAAGAGACTTGGTAGTCACGAAAGATTAACAGTGGTACAATTTTACTATGGTTTGAAGTCGTTATAAATTTACTGACTATGTATGGTGTAGTTGTGTATTCGGGCACTGGTTATTGGATAAATATGGAGTGCCTGTCCCATCGCTCGATGGTTGCTGTGTAGAACTTACCATCATTTAGCTAGCAACTTACTTGAATTTACTCTTCAATACCTTTTACATTTAGTAATAACGTCTATACATTCACTGTCATTGAACTCGTATTTGATATTGATCTCTATATCTAAGAATATTTACACGATTAATACCGCCGATCTTGGGTTGAATAGGATTTCGCACTCTCACCTCTTTATCTTCCGCGTAATCTGTCTAAACCACTTAGAATCACAAGGGGTTAGAGATGATTTTGTACCTTCATAAAAAATTTTTTTTTTTTTTTGATTTATAATTCGCTTTATCTCTAATATATATAATATTACTATATATATATTTATAATATTTATATATTTATATCCTATATATATATATATATATAACTATATTATATATATTTCATATATATATATTACTATTAAATATTATAAATCTCTGATCTATTCTATATATTTATATTTTAATATCTTTCTTTATATCTATTACTAGAGCAGCATAGTTTTTATACCACCATAGTTACCTCCCATAGGGCTCTCCTTCAGGGGGGTGCTGGCCCCTATAAAACAATAGGAACATTACACCTTGTAGAAGGATCATAATTTGATTTGCAATATGAAGGAGGAAGGAATGTTAAGGAGTTGGGGCCGTATTAAGTACATGGGACCCCCCTATCCGGCGTGGAATGAGGGGTACCCGACCGGAAAACAAAGAAGAAAATTGAACGAAATATTAAGAGAAAGCTGGAGGTACAAAGGAAGTAGTGGTAGTTCGCTAGGCTAGTCAGGACAAGGATAAAGAAGTTGCGTAGAACGGAGTTTGATGTGTCATCGGTGTATTCTAATCGAGCTCTAACTAAGTTGACAGTGTTTTATCTTATTTCTTCTAGGAACAATGAGATGATGATAGTCTCTCTTTAATCTTCACATTGGTTTATGAAAATTTTAAATCTCCTACTCTTCTCTAATCCTATTATTTTTTATATGTAATTTAACATAATAAGCTACTATTATTACTTCTCCTATAATTAATTCCTATTTGAAATAGTTTTTGATTTCCTTAGCTACAATTACTAGGATGACCACCATTTGCCTTGGTCCAGCTTTACACACTGTTTGAAGTGTAGGAAATAATAGCGGATCATTACACTGGTCAGCGTCCTGACCGCCAATAATAATATTAACCGGAGGATAACTAGTAATTCGTTTTCCTCTGTTGGATAAATCAAATTAGCTGAAGCCAGCTACGCCTAATTTTTAGAGAGATGAGCGTTTTTTACTAGCATAATACTTACTTGTATACTTCGTGTGTGGTTTTTAAATGGTGGTTATGTAGTAACCATCGACACATTGTATTCACTATTTTGTGTGTTATCATGAAGCTGGTGTCTATACTACCTATATCTGGTTTACTGTGATAATTATATTTTAATACTTACTAGAGATACAAGAATTAACCTCTGACTGCATTTGGTAACACGGACGTGTCAGTTTGAAGCAAGCTCAATAGAATATCCGGAGAAAAATTTTTAACCAATCATTCGGTACTTCTCGGAACCATAAATCTTACCGGGTAGTGAAATGATACTTAAATTTAATAACGCCTCTAAAACTTTACTCGCATCAATACCAGTAATTCTAGTAGTGAACAAATTTTGACTAACTCGAAATTTTTTCTTAAACAACGTTTCAATAAAATTTCATCATATTACTGAGTCACTATAATTCAACCCTCTGCTTTAAATAACTATATTATAGTATTCTTATCTTTATATTATCTCTATATTTATATATATATATATATTTTAATTTCTTCTTCTTATCTATATTATTAACTAATTTTTATTCTATCTATTATTATCTATTATCTTTGTTTATATATATTATCATATTTCTTATATATATCTATTATTATGATGATAAACATATATATACTTCATTCTATATTTCTTTTACTTTTCTTACAATTATTTGCTTTGTGTTTCTATCGACACAGATTTTCATTCTAGATACAATGTTATTTTAATACATGCCTTAAAGCTATAAATTCTATTCTTTTTTAACATTAAAAAGCTTTAATTTATTTATTAAAAATTGGTCATAAATATAGCTTTATGCGATATTTTAAAATACTGTATTATTATTTCTAATATTTTATTAACTTTTTTGATCGCGTATAAGTTTGGTACTTCTTCAGGAAGTTCCACATTTGGCATAGCGCTGATCTCTCTAACATTACCGGCGCGGGTGTAACAAATACCATTCATGTTCTAAATAGTAAGGTATTATATTACGGTATAATATACGGGGCTGAACGCGCGGCGAGATCATATTTTATCACATAGATTGCGTACACATCATGGAGACCTTCAGTTTATGAGTATGGAGGAGCTGTCTACATTGAGGCCTACTCTAGTAGTGATTATTAGTTTGTTCTCTTAATCTCTTATATTCCTATATATTTATATTAATCATAAATATATTTTTCATATATTATATATATTAACTATATATATATATATATATTACTATATATATATATATCATATCTCTATAATATCTATTTCTATTATATTTATTTAATATATTATAATAGTATTTTATTATTTTATAATATATAATATATTATATAACTTCAAATACTACTATATTATTATATTATTATATATATATATTATTAATTTATTTCATTAAATTACTTATTATTATCTATATATATATCATATATATATATATATATATTATATATATCTTATTTACTTAAAACCCATGACATTGATCTCTTAATTATTTATATATATTTAATATTTCTATATTTATTATATATTATATATTATATATATATATTGTGCATGATTTTTCATTTATAAATTATAACTTCACGTTAAAATGTGACGTTTTTCTTAAAGATGAGCTCCATAAACTTTAACGAAAAACTCTTTGTAATATATTTATATCTATCTTATCTTTATATAGATTTTTAAATACGTCAATTAAGAGTCACTATATTTATTGACCAATTTTTTAAATATATATATATTATTTTTCTGTTTAGAGGCTAAAGCTTTAAGCTATTCTATTATAAATAACTATTTAAAATGAAATCTAGTAAATTAGTAATGATCCATTATAAAACACAAAGCAATATAATTGTAAAAATAAAAGTGTATATATATTTGTCAAGAAGGGCCGATTGCTCTTTCTTGCGGGCTAATTCTTGCCTAAATATATATGATCTAATTCTGTGTTGTCTAGGGTATAATAATTATCTCCACTGTTTTAGTAAGTATTAAATGAATGACTCTAATTTTAACCTTAATAGAGTTTTAACTAACTAGATTTCAATTTTCTGTACATGAAAAGTATTTACATTTGGCTGTAACGAGTGAGCATTTCTGATGATATTAAAGATATTAAAGTACTCCTTTATATAATATTTTAATAGATAATTTATAAAGCACTACGAGTTGATTAGGCAAAATAGCCCTATATCAATCACTTTGCATAAATATATTAACTAAACGGTATCCTTCAGGATTACCCTGAATAATAAAATTACAAGAAATTTTCTATATTACATACCCTACATGAATCCATTATTTGTAATCTCAAGAAATTTTAGTATAGTACACATTCGCAATAGCTGCATCAAAGTCTTTAATGTATTACGTTAAGAGTTTCTACCAAATTGATCATCATCACTTCGAATACATAATGAATAATAATGTAGCTAAATAAATTTGTCTAAAATAAATAATATCTTTCCATAAATTTAGACGAAGTTAGATTTGAATGCAAGTCTTACTTTCATAGTCACGATCTCGTTCAGATGTGATGACACTGCTCAAATTCTCGCCTCGGAACTGTTCTCTCTGTAAGGTGACATATATTATATATTAATATATATATTAATTCTATATTATATATATAATCATTTAATATATCTTTATTATATATATTTATTAATTTATCTACTACAATATCTATCATTATTTTTATAGTATATATATTAATATAATATATATATTTATATATTAATATTATATATATTTCTTAATTTATATATATATTAATTTTATATCTATATATTATTTAATAATTATTTATATCTTTTAATTTATACTTATATTTATTCATAATTATTTACCTATGGTAGGACGTGAGTGTGAATAAGGTAGTAGGAGATTTTATGCATATTTATGATCTATTACTTACTATATTATATATATTATATATATATTAATTTTATATACTTTATAATATTAATATTATTTTATTTATATAATATATATATTTATATTTATATTTTATACTATATATAATCTATATATATATATTTATATATATATATTATATATATATATATAATTTATATTTTTAATTTATTATAATATATTAATATATATATATGTTCATCATAACTATATTCATAGTATAATATATATATATATATATATATATATATGTTATCTTATCTATATGTTTCTCTATTAATTTTCATCATCATTTATATATAAATATCTAATTATTTTTTACATATATACTTTTATATATTATATATTATATATTATATCTTATTTTCATATTATATATTTATATTTTATATATATATAAATATATATTATTATTATATTTGATATTATCAATTTTTCTATTATATGAATATATATTAATATATATTAATATATTATTATATATTATTTAATTATAATGAGGTTAAATACATGTTGATTAATCAGCTTTCACCTTCATTATACTAAATTTCTTGACTTGTAAGTGAATTCGAACACATTTCATACAAAAGAACTTGATATGTAAATAGAATATGGCCTTACAAATCAATATTGAATATCGTTTAATATCTAAATTACTTGCAGTTTTCCACATTATCTCATGAAATATAAAAACATACCAACCCCTTTATACTATTGTTCCAATATCTATTCATAATGTAATTTACTTCTTATAATTTCATTCATATTTTATAATAAATTTAAAAAATTGTCTTTAAAAAAAAAAAAATTAAAAAAAAATAAAAAAAATGCTTCAATTCTTTTGGTTTAGGTTTATTTTAAATTTAATTGCTAAACTATTCAAAGACATCATAAACCTCAGTTTAACGCCTATGTCAAGTTTGATTTTTTTTTTTTAAATATATCTGCTTAACAAGTAATTAAACTGGACGATTACTAACATATTGTATCCTGGAATCTCTAAATTATGTTATCTGACGGACATGATTCCAATTATAACATTTGTATATTGACATGTTTTGTTTTATGAACCGTGCTTTTTTTTTTTTTTTATTTTTTTTTTTTTTTTTTTTTTTTTAATTTTTTGTTAGCTTTTAGAAATTTTATAAATTTTAATTAAGAGTCAATTCATAAAGAACCATACATACAATATTATTTGAAGGCAAACATATGTTTAAGAAATAAATTTTATAATATAATCTTTATATTTTGACTCATACTCCCTTTCTTAATATTAAATATATTTTTATAAAATCAGCTGAAAACTATTTATTTTAGTGGATAATTTTAAGTATTTATATAGTATATGATATAATATCATATTTATTTTTTATATATATTTATATTATATATCTTAATTATTTAACTTATTATAATCTTATTACATAATTTATTACATTATTAATATTTTTTCATATATATATATATTATATGCGTTCAATGTAGCTTATGGCTAGCTGCTGCAATATCAAGTGGTTATATATTGTTACATGTTTTTAATGTACAGTCGTTCTTTAAACTAATTTAAAACTAACAGAATATCCTCCTTAACTCAGTATGAATCCGACAGTAGATTAATCAGCGAGTCGGGGTCACCGGCCTCTAGGTGGAGCCTGACGGGGACATATCTGTTCCCCCCCTCTGTCCCCCATAGGACGATAGCCCCCTAAATGGAAATAATATTTACTTCTCTTGTAGAACCTAACTACTCAACTTACTTATATACTAATTACGCATCAGATTATTTGTAACTAAAATCAAAATTTGGTTAAAAACTGAATATGTACTATTTATTTATATTATATTATTATTATTTCATTATTAACTTATTTATTATTTATTTTCAATAACGATTTTTGTGGAATGTGCTTTAATAAATTATAATATTTATTATTTTTTTCACCTTTGATACTAAATTATGTTATGTTATTTATGTTTTTAATGATTCATTATTATTATCAGTCTATTAATAATATTAATTGACTTGAGATTTGGAGGTGATCTATTATTATGAGTTTCAGAGTATTCTATAACTTTGGGATTCGGTGTGGATTATTGATATACTATGTATGTGTATTATTATTATTACCTTATTATTTCTTGTGTGTCAGGTTTGAGTGATTAATTTAAGCTTTAGATTATTATTACATTATTCACTATTATCATCCTGATGTTACAGATTAAATTATTCCCCTCAACTTCATTCCATTTGCTATTTATTGGGATTTAGTATGCACGATGGTAGTTGATGTTATTTAATTATTTATGTCATTATCTTTAATTTTATTTTTTAATTTTTATTATTAATTATTTATATATTATTATTATTATTAATTATTATTATTATCTATTATTTTATTATTATTATTATTATATATCATTATTATTATTTATTTTTACTTATTTATGTATTATTATTGTTTATCTTTAGTATTATTATTATTATTAATCTAAATTTTTTTTTTTTTTTTTTTTTTTTTTTTTCTCTTTTTTTTATTATTTATTATTCTTATTATATAATTTATATTATTAATTATATATTCATGTATATTATGTACATTATTATGTTACTTTAGTGCTATAAAATTATTTGAAACTAATAAATTCATAACATTTTTCCTGCATCAGTTTTAATCTTGTTACAACCATGTTATGTGAAATCCTCAAATTCAAGATTCATAAATTTGTTTGTAAAACTTTCCTTTGTTTCCGATACATATATGATAACTGATAAAAAATAACTAAAAATAATTACAAATTCACATATTTATAATTGTCTTAACCAATTCTGGTACATACCTTGAATAAGTTGAAAGCTTCCCACATTCCTTTTAAAGAATTATAAAAACAACAATATCCTAATTACAAGAAAGGATAGTTTATTATTAAGACTATTGGGGCCACATAACCAAACTTATTATACATTAATTAGTAAGTTTAATTCAGTTGGCATCTATTTTTAGTTTTTCGAACCTGTATTCTCGAAATTTATTTCCAGTTGTTTACTATTTGAAACGAATAACTCTTTATGAGTAACGGGATAGTGCTGGCTTTATAGGAAGTTGTCCATTACTGTATGGCAAAATATTAAGTTCCAAGAGAACGTCAAGGCTAATAGTGGAGTAGGAGGGTAAGGAGACGAGAGGTGTCGATGATTCTATTGTAGAGCTATCTGGATGAGTTGGCTTCCTTGGCCGTGTCCAGTGTGGTAATGTTCGAGATTATACGAACTAAGGTTATAATATTATGAGACAAATGCCTGAGCTCAAGCTTTAAGCCTTTGTGAGACCGACTTGATAATCACATCTCCGAGAGGTAGGACCTATACTTGTAATTTACTAATCAGTTAATATTATTCTAAATACACTAATATCTCAATATATATATGTCCCAAGGTCAGTGACATTTTGATTTAATGCAATTGTTACTTTATATATATCTCTTATAATTATTTTACATCAATTGAGCATAAACTAGTACTGACTTTATATATACTGAGTTTTACCTGAGTCTACGTTACTGAGGTCATGTATTCCCAAACTTTATTGACTTTTGGCAATATAATTTCACGAACGTCAGAGTTTTGAAGAATGATCTGTGCCCTACGCATACATTTGAGTTACCTTACCATTCTTATAGGTAGGACAAGGCATGGTTGCTGAAATGCTAAATTTCTCGCTTAGAACATTTTCTTCATTGGTCAAATTATCATTATCATTACTATTTTGTAATCTAGTTTCCAAATTTTCTTTTTTCGATTGTGCGCTTTTCCTGTTCTATGATTATTATTATTATTACTAGATGTGTATCGGTCCGTGATGAGAATATGGTGAGCTACCGTTCCTATGTCAGAATTCGTTAATCGAGGCTACTTCAGTTCGTTGAGTCGCCCATGAGTATATCAAATTAGGTTGTAATTGACTGAGTGTATTTATCTGTTTTCTACTATCTAATATTATTATATATATCACTCCCCATATTATATATATATCTAATCTCTCTAATCTTATATATATATTTTTTGTTTATTTTTATATATATTCAATACTACCTTAAATATCTCTTTATTATCTATTAAATCATGATAATCTTTACTTTAAAATCACATTAATTTAAATATTTCTATATCATATTATCATTAGACTCACTAAAATTAATTCTCTGGAATCTTATTTCTATATATTATATATATATACTATATATATATATCTATATTTTATTATCTATATATTATATACTATATCTCCATATCATTAAAATCTTTTCTACTTTATTATATTATATTAATTTATATATATATACTATCTATAATATACTATATTCTATATTTAATTTATATCTTTATCTATTATATCTTATATACTCTCTCTACCCCATATATCACAATCACTAACGCCTTTACCATCTGATTAGTCGTTAGTAGTCGCTCTTTTTAAGGTTATCTTGGTCTTATGTATATCACTTATGTAGTTGCCTACTTCTCCCCATCTCTGGAGGGTTTCTATGTATACCTAATTGAGAGTATAAAATAACTAACTATCTACCATAAATATACAATCTTCTCCTTTATGCTTATTGTAATAACACGTTTATTTTTGTAAATATATCATCTGTGGAAACCTCCTTGTGTCATATTTTTATATACATGAACCCATGTCAGTAATACTACATAATTACCCACCTTACAATCATCATAACTTATATTTTCTATATTTTAAAATAATAATTTAACTAAATTAGCTAGCATAATGGCCTTCTATATTATGTATGGTCTTATTTTAAGGGTTATTTTAAGTGACTTTTCACTGTAAGGCCTTGGTCTAATAAAAAATAACGTTAGCATTACAGTCTTCTGAATTATCATTATGTGTGTAAAATTCTTCCTGCGAGTACTACGCACCCTGTACAGACAATACAGTTTCGCAATAGCTAGATAGAGCGGATCATTCAGGTTTATGTATATATGTAGAAACTGAGCAAGAATATGAGCTATGCGTGTAACCATTTATTTATATATTCTATTATCTTCATATCATATATATATATATATAAATAATATATATTATATTATAGAATATTATATATAAGTACTATTAGAAACTCATCTTTCCACAATATCTGGCCTATTATATATTTTCTACCTATATCTATATATTTTATAGAATACTACCAACTACTCTATATTTACTCTATATATATCATCTATATATAGTATATATTTTATTTATTACTTATATATATTACTATATCTATATAAAACTTATCATAATCTAATCTTAATGGGTCCTAAATATATCATGCTATTCATTTATATTATATATCTATAATATATTATTAATATCATTATCTCTACAATATAATTATTCCTAATATTTGCTATCTCTATATAAAATAGATATTATATGCTTCCCACTATCTGAATGTATTCCTCGTTTATCCCTATCGTAATTCTTTTAATTGTTTTAAAAATATATTTATTTAATTATTTATTAAATATCATATTGCACCATCCCACTGCCCTGTGTTATATATGCAACTCGGCCTCCAAATCAATAAAGTCAAGATCTGGGGTTATCCCTACGGTTCGCAACTGGTCGGTAAGTGGTAAGAATGTGAGCGTATTTCTCTCCATACTACTGACCTCTGTGCGGAATTTTCGTCCTGTCTGTGCTGTGCGTACGCTCGTTAGAGCCTCTTTAACTTTAAAGGGTATCCCATTCTTCTGTTCTCTTGTCCTCGTTGCTTACATTGCTATTAGGGCTCTGCTCGCCTGAACTGTAGCATCTGGACTGGGGTTTATTTCTCTGTTATACTAATTACTATTTTAACCATATTTATGATACTAATCCTTAGTCTTATAATTACATTACCTATTTCTACCTTTATCTTTTATATCTTACCCTTATTACTACCTCTATCCTTGTGACTTATTTTTTACCTTACTAACTATGATACTACTAATTCTGCACTTGTGCACCTCTTCACAACTTGACTACTACACAGTTTACTCAGTGGTACTATGCGCCGAGCTGGTCAGCGCCCTTTTATCCCGGGTCATTATGCTCGGAGTTTTACCCTGTTGTACCCTGCTTCTGGCCTTATATTATTTGCTCATTTACGCTATTATTACTCACTCACCTATGGTTATGACCTGTGTTACTATAATAGTATGTGTGTTTCTCTTGTGCATTAGCGTAGGAGCACTGATAATATATTTTTTCTCTAAGGTGCAGATTCGCGTTGGTCGTGTTTCGTATTAGTGAGTTTTGTGTCTGCGTTATTGGAGGTTTTTTCCCTTTATTTCAGTCCTGAACAGACTTTCCGGCTTAAAAACAACAATTCTCACTCTTTCATCCCCTCTCTGCTCTTCAGAGGCTGGGCCAGGCCGACCCCCGGGTGCACTCACGAGGCGCGGGTGGAACGTAAAGTTCCCCTCTCCCGCTTCGTCCCCACTGCGGAGCACCGAGAGACCCTGACGAACTTCTCCTCACTCTTTGCGGTTCTTTTACCCTATGGTGGGATCTTCTCTCTACCTCCTTTAGTTTATAAAATTAAAAAAAAAGAATTACAATTTTAATTCCAAAATATACTACACTTAGCTTCATTAATCTATTAAACTAAAAGGAGCATTACCATAGGGTAAAAACTCTGCTCACATATTGGCCCTTCTATCTTCGCCTCTCACGTGGAGACGGGGGGAACTTCGTCAGCCCCCTCTGATCCCCCGTCCGGCTTCAAGCCCCCTAAAGTGGGACCAATTAATTTTTTAAAAATATATTGTTAATTCTGAAATAATAAAGCTCAAATAGAATAAAAAAAAAATAAAAATAATTAAATCTCCATCATACCTTAAAATTTTAAGCTTGTTTCCAAAATATATACATTTTGCCTTTACTATAGGAGGTATTTGCCGGTTTACTATATTATTCTCTATGTTACATATACTATCGTTCTGAGCATTTAAAAAAATAAATCTGAAAGATTAATATATATTCATTATATATTATATTTTACTATATATATATATTTATATTATATTATTATTATATTATATATTATATATCTTATATTTATTATTTATTTAACGGCCTTAACTATACTCACTCTACTATCTAGCCGCGTACCTTAAATAACAGTGACGAGGACTTTATAAATAATTGAATAATTAGTTATAACACTAGATATTTTTTAGAAAAGTGCATGCAAGTTATAAGTTAATATTTACCTTATCAGTAATATATAATCAATCACCTATATTTTAGCCAGTAAACTATACTGGGACTACCTATCGTACTTGTTGTGGGGTACATATAGGTATGCTCCTCCATCTATAGTAGTAATAGCTCTATATCCGAGTAGGCCTTTTATTATATATTTTATTGATAATCATTACTATTATATATATATATTATAAATATGCTTCTTCCCTCTCTTTTTTATTATATCACTTCTATATATTCAATATAATAATTATTATTCTATATATAGTATATTAATATATAATATCATTATATATTATTAATTTATTATTATTATATATTATCATTTCATACTATATTATATTATAATATTACTTTATTATTATTACATTATATACTTTTTTATAGTAATATTTGATTTAATCTATCAATTAGTATTTTATATTAATATAATATATTATATTATATATATATTTTATTATATAAATTAATATATTACTTTATTAATATATTTATTATTATCTATTATATTTAATCTTCCATATCTATCTACTATTTATACTTACTATCTTATATTACTATATAATATTTTTATATAATATCTATCATATATAACGTTTTTCATTATATTATTATTATTCTTTATTTATATATATTATATATTAAATCTTCTTCTTTATATAATATATATCATATTATCATATATATTTATTTATCATTAATATATCTCAGTATCCTATATATTATTATATTAAAACTATACTTATATTATATTAATATATTAATATTTTTATTATACATATTATTATTATATATAATTATATATATATACTCTATTATACTAATCATCTATATTCACTTCCATATTTATCTAATCTTATATTAATTATATTATATCTTACTACCATATATATATATATATTTTATTTATATATATTTATATTAATATTTATTTTATATCTATATATTACTATCTCTCACTATATATATACTATATATATATCATATATATATAATATATATATTACATAATCTATATATTTACATTATAATAAAATCATTATCATATATCAATTATCTATTTATATATATATACTATATATATATATATATAGTATAACTATATCTTATAACTATTACCTATATCATATATTCTTTAATATATCTATTATTGATTAATATTTATAACTATATATTATTAATCTTAATACTATTTATAATACATTTTTCTTATTATTAATTATATATTTGAATATATATATTATATATATAATATTATATTATTATTAATTATTATCTACTATCTATTTATCTAGTATATCTACCTAAGTACTAAATTATTTATTAAATCTACTTTATATATTCTAGCTTCCTTATTAATATAATACTAAATGTATTAAATCTATTAATATATAATATATCAAACTATAATATATCGATATAATTATATATTCTTATTACTATAATATATATACCCTTATATATATGATATATATATATATTAATCTCTTTCAATATAATATTACCATATTATATTATATCTATATATATATCTATTATAATATATATATATA
>JABUQX010043797.1:5000-7500 GCA_015478945.1 Trachelipus rathkii
TAATATAAATAATAGTAATAATAATATAAATAATAAAATAATAATAATAATATAATAATAATAATAATAATAATTATAATAATAATAATAAAATAATAATAATAATAATAATAATAATAATAATAATAATAAATATTAATAATAATAATAATAATAATAATAATAATAATAATAATAATAATAATAATAATAATAATAATAATAATAATAATAATAATAATAATAATAATAATAATATAATAATAATAATAATAATAATAATAATAATAACACTGGCCAACAAAAAAAATATCTTTTTGCTGCCAACGGAATATTTTATCGGAATTTATAGGTATATCGGTGTTCTTGAATTTCAGAATGACCATTAGTTTTTTCCACAGAATTGTCTCTAGTTTTGAGATACATGGTGTTCCAGATTTCTCTATACAAATATCTTTTTTAATGCATATTTTACAGTAATATGTTTTATTTCTTTTTAAGGTGCTTACCTTTATATATACTTTAAACTTTATTTCTATTTCCAGAAGCACTCTTGAGTAACTTCACGAAGAGCTGGTTTGAATAACCTTAATGTATCTGCTATACTCTGTGTGAACTATTGGCAAGGAGAACCAAAGAGAAAAATATTACTAACTTGTGAAGCAAGCTATCTGGCATACTTTGGATGAAATTCGGACCAAGATAAGTTTGGGCTTCCCCATATGGTCTGTAAACGTGTATCGAAAATCTACGTCAGTGGAAAAATGGACGAAGAAAAGGTTTTAAAATTTGGTGTGCCTATGGTATGGCGGGAGCCAAAGAATCACCACAGTGACTGTTATTTTTGTTTGGTTAATGTAAAAGGTATCAATCGTTACAAGAAACGTAAATTTGAGTATCCGGATTTGGAATCAGCAAGGCGACCTGTACCACACTCCGACGATGTTCCCATCCCAGTGTTCACTACACTCCCAGACCTAGCATTGTCTGATGAAGATATCCAGGATTTGGTGTGCACACGTGCAGATAGTGGTAGTGAATATGAAGAAAGTACTTCTACACAGCAACAGTTCTCCCAGGAAGAGATCAATGATTTAGTACGAGAGTTAAGTCTCTCCAAGCAAGATTCTGAGCTTTTAGCATCTAGACTAAGTGAAAAGAACTGTCTCAAGGCCGAATGTAAAATAACTTTTTTTCGGACAAGAGAGGTAGTACTTCTTCCATATTTCATTGAAGAAGAAGAAGACCTAGTATATTGTAGGAACATCCCTCGGACTCCTACCAAATGGGGTTACCCTAAATTACCGACCAGAAGATTGGCGATTGTTTATGGATAGTTTAACGAGAAGCTTGAAGTGTGTTTTATTGTACAATGGCAATAGTTATGCATCGATTCCAATAGGTCACTCAACAAAACTGAAAGAGGAATTTGAAAATATAAGAATGATCTTGCAGAAGCTTAAATATAATGAACACCAGTGGTCTATATGCGTTGATTTGAAGATGGTCAACATCTTACTTGGGCAGCAAAGCGGATATACTAAGTACCCTTGTTTCATATGCTTGTGGGATAGTAGAGCTAAAGAAGACCACTGGGAAAAGTTGTATGGCCTGCTAGGGAAAATATGACTGTAGGTGCATCAAATATCTAAAGAACCACTGGTTGACAGGGGAAAAATTATTTTCCCACCACTCCACATCAAACTAGGACTGATGAAACAATTTGTTAGGGCCCTAGACAAAGATGGTGAATGTTTCAAATATATTTGCAGATTTTTTCCAGGGTTAAGTATGGAGAAACTCAAAGCTGGAATCTTTAGCGGCCCTCAAATTCGCCAAATCATCAAGGATGACAATTTCATAAATTCCATGACTGATATTGAAGCATCTGCCTGGAAAAGTTTTGTCTTGGTTGTTCAGAACTTTTTGGGCAACCATAAATCTGCCAACTATGTAGAACTCGTACAGAAAATGCTTTCAGACTTCAAAATTTGAATGCTAATATGAGCATAAAAGTTCACTTTTTACATAGTCACTTAGATCGGTTTCCGGATAATCTAGGATGTTATAGTGAGGAACAAGGGGAGAGGTTCCATCAAGATATCAAGGTGATGGAAGAAAGATACCAAGGAAGATGGGATACACACACATGATGGCAGACTATTGTTGGAGCCTTCAACGTGATTGTCCACATTCTGCACACAGAAGACAATCATATAGACAGCGATTTGTAATGCATTAATTGTGATTTCATTGTACTGAATTGAATGTTTTGGCCTATTAGCATTTTATGTACTTACTCATTAACAATTTGATATATATCTTTCGTGTTTTTTATTGTGAATTACGTTACAACCTAACATAAATTGTTGTTATTAATGTATTTTTGTGACCACCCTGTATCTCAAAAAACTAGAGCCAATCTAGGAAAACGGAGGTCATATTCGGAATCAGGGCAACAAGTTACCAATAAAATGACCTTCAAATGTTTTGCCGCAAAATCTTTGTTGGCCAGTGTAAT
>JABUQX010043797.1:12500-15000 GCA_015478945.1 Trachelipus rathkii
ATAATAATAATAATAATAATAATAATAATAATAATAATAATAATAATAATAATAATAATAATAATAATAATAATAATGATAATGATAATGATAATGATAATGATAATGATAAATGATAATGTTAAAGAAAAAAAAATAATATTAATAATATAATAAAAACAAATAATAATAATAATAATATAATAATGATAATAATATTATAATAAGAAAAAAATAATAATATATTTTAATAATAAAATATAATAATAAATAGTAATAAATAATAATGAGAATCAGTTGATTCATTAGTTGCATATAATTTTAATTAAACTTAATATGATAATAATTATTATAATTATTAATTATAATTTATAATTATAATTATAATTATATTATATTATAATTATATATTATTATTAACTCAAAATATAATTATAAGTAGCCAATTATAAGTATAATTATAATTATAATTAATAATTTATAATTATAATTATAATTATAATTATAATTATAATAATTGGAATTATCATTAGAATATAATATCAATACAATTATAGTTGCACTTTGCAATTTACACTTTACAATTGCCATCACATTACAATTATAATTATAATTAACATTAATTTAATTATAAATTACATAATTATAATTATAATTATAATTATAAATATAATTATAATAATAATAATAATAATAATAATAATAATAATAATAATAATAATAATAATAATAATAATAATAATAATAATAATAATAATGATGATTGTAAAATTAGTAATAAATTATTAAAAATAATAATAATGATGATTGCAAAATTAGTAATAAAATTATTAAAAATAATAATAAATATTTCAACAACTGGATTAATAATAATATTGCAATATTGCAATTATTTTCAGAACAATTAATCATCATGAACAAAATCGTTGTTAGTAATGAGAAAAACTATAATAACAACATTAATAAGCTATATATTTAATTATCACCATTTGTTGTTGAGACCAAATTTAAGGAATATAAAAATCTGAGCGTTAATCTTTTGACAATAAGAAGTTTTTATTTGAAAGGACCCGTGGGTTGGGGTCTCCTGAAAACTTTAGGGAGATTATTCTATTCATCAATGCCTTTATAAGAGATTTTGGATGAATTTTGCTTTGTTTAGGGTATGGGAACTTGTGATAAGGAGATTGTTTTTCCTCACAGTTTGGTTCTATACAATCATGTTAGACTAAAGTACATTTTCAGTTCAATTTAGGACTTTTTGTATGTGACTACCTTACTGTAAGGTATCAGTACTCTATCTGTAGTGTATCTGTACTGATATCTTGTTTGTTTTAGCAATTCCAAATTTTTTAATAATGGGATTGTGTGTTCGCAGTTGTTTCGAGGTCCTGGTATTAACACAAATTATCCGTTTTTCATAATAATTACAGGTTGCAGCAAGTATTCACTTGCACAACCACATGTTGACAGATAGTAGAGTAGGTGGGGATAAACATGACTATAGTAAAGATTTTATAAAATATATTTTGGAACAGTTTCTTTTCCTAAGGAATTCACAGCTTGCATAGGAAAGTTTGCTAATAATACTATTTATGTGTTCTTTGAAAGAGAGCTTGTCATCGAAGATAGCACCTAATAACTTGGCAGAGAATGATCGATTTATGATTGCATCTTTTTCTCTTACAGTAGTTGAACAGGTTCTTTTGATTTGTAATTCCTACGTAGTTTGTTTATTGTAGGTTTAGGGAGAATCTGATTGTTCCTTCCCACATAATTATGTTTTTTAATTTATTGTTTACTTTGCAGTTAAGTGTGTCTACATCATGTTCTGATATTAATAATGCAGTGTCATCAGCATATTGAGAGTGTATTGAATTGTAACAATTTTGAAAGCAATTTGTATATATATTAAAGAATAGCAGCCCCAATATTGAACCCTGAGGGACACCTTGGGAAATTGAAGCGAGGGAGGATTATGAGCACACTAAATGAACATTTTGTGTCTGGTCAGATATGTATAACTGAAACCAATTTATTTAATCATGAGTAATACCAAATCTTTCTAATTTTCTTAGGAATAGGTTGTGTAGACCGGCATCAAATGCTTTCGAGAAATCTAATAGTAATAGTACACATGTTTGTTATTAGTTTAATGCTTTGTATAACTTTTCAGTAAGAAATATAAAGAGCATCTTCTGTGCTGTGGTTCTTGATAAAGCTAAATTAAGTGTTGAGGGAAACCAATTTTCTTTCAAATAATTAGTAAGCTATGTGTGAACTAATTTTTAAAGAATTTTAACAGTTGAATGCAGGATTGAGATGGGACGGAAATTTATCGGGAGGAGGTGTCAACCCTTTTGGAAACAAGGGTGACTTTTGCAATTTTTAATTCCGTTCGGTAATGATTTAGATCAATTGAATTGTTATAGACTATAGAGAGTGGCAAATATAGGTCAGAATACTTTTTTGCAATATTTGTAGATCGAGTTTCGGTCATTCTGAATGTAAGAGCAATTAT
>JABUQX010043798.1:0-20000 GCA_015478945.1 Trachelipus rathkii
AAGAGATTATTATATTTATTTTTATGTTTTTCTTTTTGATTATAGTGAGTATTTTTTTTTTATTGGTTTGGTTTTGTTATTTTTAGGTTATATAATATTTTTATAGAATTACATATATATGCTAGTATGTGTGTTCTTAAGTTATTATTTATAGTATTTAAATTTAGGTGGGTCTTTTATTATATTTAATAATATTGTATTATATTATTATATATATATATAATATTATGATAATTCTTATATATATTTATTATATTATTATAATAAATGTTTTTATATTAAATATATCTTGCATTATATATTAAAATATTGATGTAAAGCAGTAAGTCAGTAAAAGCAGTAAAAGCCAGTTAATAGCAGTAACTAGCGCATATTAATTGCATGTTAAAGCAAAAGACCTAATAATCCCTCTTATGCTATGGCAATTTATGTCACTTATTGATTTACGGTTTTACTGCTTTAAGGTCTGTTAAGAGTAATATATTTTATTTTTTTATATTAAAATTTTTAGGTTAAGAGGTATAAATTAAAATGTTTATATAACTGCACTCTGTGTTCTTTTTGGGTCTCCCCTTCATATTATTAAATAATTTATAAATAAAAAAGTATTAAATCAAGCCAAGATAATATATAAAATATAAAAAGAAACATAATGTTAATGATAATTGAGTATTATGACGTTATGTACATGTGTAAAGCAGTAAAACAGAAAGATAAAGACATCACTAATTTTTCCACTGGCTATCTGTTTTGCTGAGGCATTATGTTGTCATCTATAGGCTGTTTGAATCTTTTTACTTTGGTTTGTGACTGCTTTACAGTCTGTAACGTTATATTTTTAATATAATTAATGATTTAGCTGTAATTAAATAAGTATGACTCATTAGTTAAGGTGACTGAAAAGCGGTACAATTATATTGAGAAAAAATAATTATACATGTGTTCTTACTTATTTTTAAAAAATATTTTCATTTTGGATATCTAACAGAGTATCGTAATATAATTTAATCTGTTCGCTGTTTTTGCGGTTAAGTACCTGTCACAGCATTAGCGTGTCGGTTTCGTTCTGTAAATCGCGCTGCAGGGGCGCACCGTCGGGCGGTTTGCGGCGGCGGCGCAGTAGCCGTGCGGGTGCGGGAGGATCTGTGTTCCGGACCGTCGCGCCATGCGAGCGGCGCCTTGGTGGCGAGGTTGGCGGGAGGTTGTCGCGTGTGCGGACGGCGCGCTGTCGTGCGCTGGTCGTTCGGCTGGTCGTTCCACGAGGGACACAGTGCTTTCTCCGTTGAACAGCTTGGCTACTATGCGCAGGTATTATTATTAATATATATAATATATCCATATTGTTTCTATAGTCCCTATACTTATTAGTATTATTATTTACGATATGGTTAGGTTTTATATTTTTTATATTTTTTCTCTTATGTAATTATTAACATTATTTCTTTTATTTTATTGCATACTTTTACCATTTGAATATATTTTTGGATTATCTCATTTTTTATTTCGGAGTATGTGTTTGTTAGTATTGCGTTTATTATTTTATTATATTTATTTTTTTTATTTATATTTTTTATTTTTTATTATTTTATTTATCACTTACTCATGTTATATAAGTATACTATCATTAATAGTTGATTTCGTTTATTCATGTAGTATTTTATTTATTTCGTCAATATTATTAAACCTTATTTCATCAGTACGTGTACTTTAGATATATATTAATATATATATATTATATATTATATAGTAATATATTATTATTATATTTTAAATTTATATATATGCAAATAGTATATATATATATTAAATAAACGTATATCTTAGTTAAATTTAAATGTGTAGATAATTAGTATATGTTTATAATTATTATTATTTACATATATATTAGTTATAGTTTTATTATATGCCTATAATATATTTTAATAAGTCGTTTGCTTAGAAGTGCTAGTAAAAATGAAGCAAATCCTACTGAGCAATTCTATTATATGACTACATAACCATAATCAAATACCAGATTAACCGTATTTATATAACTATTGGGGTAAAATTACCATATATTAGGGGTAATTCTATGAATAAGTAGTTTATAATGGCGTGCTAGAAAAGGCTAGAAAAGGCTAGATATAATGGAAGGCATACTATGCAACTTATAATATTAACACTAATGCTGATTACCCTCATCACTTATATCCTAGGAGTAGACAACTATCAAATATTAGGGCGGCTGTTTTCTTATGAAGTGACAGGGTAGGTGACTAGAAAAGGCTAGAAAATATGGCTAATAATAGGTTATGAGAGCATCCTATGCAACTTATAATATTATACATCACCAATCAGAATCCTCATACTCTTAGTAACCTAGGGGTAGACATCCAATATTAATAGGTTTTATTAGCTATTCTATGAATTTCTGTAAGGACAGGGTAAGGCTAGAAAGGCTACCTCATACTATGAAGCATTACTTAGCGGCTTATACTATATTACACCATTAATCGAATTTCTTAATTAATCCTTATATAATGTGGGGTAGATACTACCATAATTAGGGCTATCTTCGATGTATGTATTAAAGGACTACATGACGGTAGAAAAAGTGGCACTAACATATACACCTCCGTTGAGCACTATATTCTGGCACTTCAGTTTGGTCACTCAGTTGGCACTCCGCAGTTGGCAACTATCCTGGCAACTCCTTACTGGCACTCACTTACTGACTCCCTCAATACTGAGCACTCCCTGTGGTATCTCCATAGGACAGCCCCAGACACTCGCTTACGGTAATGCCATGGTTTACAATGATGATCGATGATATATATATATATACATTATATATATATATATATATATATATATATATATCATATATATATTATATATATATTATATATAAATAATAATATATATATTAGTATATATATATTTATATCATATATAAATATAGTATATATATATGATAATATATATATATTATATATAATATATAATATATATATTATATATATATACTATATATATATATATATATATATAGTATATATATAGTATATAGTATATATATATATATATATATATATATAATATATATATATATATATTATAGTATTGGAACATCAAGAATGTATTTGAACATCAAGATCTGAGCCATCAGAATCTTAACCAACGGCAAGTTGCCATCAAAATTCTTAACCAGCCAGCAAAGGTTCATCAAAAATCCATAGATGGAACGGGGTAGGACGGATGGGCTGAGATGGTGAGCTGGTGGTGTACGTGTTTGTGTTCTGTTTGTATGTGTGTAATAGGCGTGGGTGTCATGTGTCTAGGTATGTGGTGTATGGTCGTATTGTAATGGTGTGTGTATGTGTGTCATCATTATACTATATTAATATCGAAGGAAATAATCGGACCTGGTGTGTGTGTGTGTAATCGTGTGTGTGAGTGTGTGTTAGGATAGGTACATACATGAACTCAAGTTAGGACAGGTAGCTACATGAGCTCGAGTTAATCCCACTTAATCCTTCACATACCTTTATGGAATGGCATAAATTAGATCGGAACAAATATCGTTATCGAATACAAAATAATCGATAACAAATATCGCATCGCCAAACCTCAAAGGGGGCCAAACCCCACAAGGGGGGGCCAAAAACCTAAGGGGGACACGTACGACGGTTGCTGCGCAACCGTCTGGCGCACCCCTTCTTCGAATTGGTATCAAAATCACCTCAGAAAACAGTAATGCAAAGTTAATTCGATACAGTATTCGATATCCAATAATATATCGTATTTGTTAACCGATATCTCACCCTGCCGATATGTTCCCCAACTACTGATAACGAACCCTCACTATGGCATCTCGTCGATGTAGGTGTTCATCCCTTGGCCCAGGTGGGATGGCCATTCACAAAACCTAGCCACTCACTCCTATTATGCATCTTTCTTCTCACCTATGCCAAACTCACATTTTTCTCTTCCAGGCATTCCTTTACTGACTCAATCCACTTTTTTTTCGATCTCACCAGCCAAGTCGATTCCCAAGCACAACTCCAACCAACTTACACAACCGCGTTAACCACTGACTATCATTCATTCTTTCCACATTACCAAACCATTCAATGTACCTTCATTTATTCTCCTCATTTATCTTCCTTTCTTCACACCACACAACTGCCACATGCATCATGCGTTTATTCTTCATTTTATTTTCAATTCTTCCACATCTAACACAGCCCTAAGATTGTCCAGTCTCGAAACACATTTAATTTTAGATCTATACCTCTTATTACAGGCCATAAGTTTTATTACCAATACATTAAAAGAAAGTAATAAAATAGCCATCATGTAAGACGCGCTACTGCACTCAACCGACTTAGCCTTTTACATCCAGCCAAAGGATGTTAACTAGCTTCAGCCACTTTCTCTACCATTCACAACTTTCCTACTACACTGCTGCAGTATATCGTTCCCATTTTCCTATAAAAATAATATTCTAAATACTTTAAACTCTGGCACAATCTTTCCAGTATGCTCCTAACCATCCAACACATAACTTCACACCGAAGACATTCCTCACGGATCTATCAAAACTTACTTTTATTACGTTTACTTTTCAAACCCTTCCTTACACACCCTGGCCAAATCCCTCTAGACAAAAGCTCTCAAACTCTGTCCTCAGATTCACCAACACACAAATCATCGATAAATAATAGGTAGGCTTCCCTCCACTGCCCTCTTCCATTCTCTATCATTCTAACACCTTTCCCCTGCCACCCTACCAACCGCCTAATTCTTTCATAAACCTATTCATATACAAATTGAATAACCAAGGAGACCATAACACATTCCCCTGCCCAACTCCGCTATTAATATTAAAACATCACTTTCAAACTTATTGTTTATTCTTACAGGCACGCCTTCACTGCTCGGTTTTATCATACTTTTGAGTTCATTTCAGAAGCCTAGCCCCAACAACCATTTATATATAGTATCACTAACACCCTACATACGAGCTTCCCTGCTAATCCTAACTCATACGCCTGTAGCAAATTCATAAAACCTAAATACAATTTATTCTTCTCTCATTTTCACTCATTTGTTTTCTTCATTATAAATACTTGATCCACACATCCTCAACTACACTTCTAAACGCACCTGTTCTTCACCAATCAGATCCCTCAGATCACTCGACGCACTCTTCGACCAAAATACCTACTATATTTCCTATAATTTCCTATAGTTAACCCTTATCCCCCTTACCCTTATATATATATATATATATAGTATGATATATATATATATATATATATATTATAATATATATATATATATTATATATATATATATATATAAGAATAAAAATTAATATACAATTTTTATCTTTGTTTATATATATAATGTTATTTTCCGCCACATAGCCTCAAACCCAGAAGATCGCAAATTGGTTCAGGGAAGGTATTTATTTGTATTGCTTATGACCAAGTTGAAAAATGCAAGATATGTGAGGCCATGATAGCACGACCCTGCTTCGCAACAACGCTTTCGGAGTGCTTGCACCGTGGGCGGGGTTTCACATTCTAATACGCGGCCTTTCCAATGCGAAAAGATTTGTATGTGAATTGATTGTTCTGTTTGTATGTGTTAGCCTATGTTTAGTGAGTGATGTTGTGTGGGTTTTGAAATTAGTGCAATACATATCCGCGTAAACTGCAATATGTAAATATTGCAGAAAATCTCCTACTAATGACAATTTTTTTGTGTCCGTTCACGCAGCCGAACGAGGATTCGAGCCCATACTGAGAGGGAATCCTCGTTCTTAAGGTGAGCCAAAAAGCTTGCCTTAAGCCCACTGAAGCCCAAATATATATAATATATATATATAATATAGTATATATATATAGTATATATATATATATATATATATTATATATATAATATATATAATATATATTATATATATATATAATATTTATATAATAATATACTATATATATATAAATATTTATATATATATATATATATAATATATAAAAGTGGGAAAGAGAAAGAGACCCACGCATAAATAAAAACACATTAAAAGCATTAACAGGAACATCCAAACAGATTTCAAAGGTCTCTTAAAGTTTGAGTTAAAGATTTTGCCTTTGTATGCTAACAAAAATAAAAGAAAAGTAAAATTTTGAGAATTTCAATTGTTATAAGTCTGAAATTTGAAAAGTTTATGTCACCGGTTCGTGTCTAATATCATTGAATACATCCAAAACGTTGATTAATTATCTTTATATTAATTTTTCAGGGCTGTTGTTAAACTTTGGTTTGGTACAAGTGAGTGAAGTGGGAAAATGATGTCATTTTTTCAAAGACAGTCGATAAATAACAATGAAATGTATGTGCCTGATTAAAAAGTTTTGATTTGATCAAAGGATATCAGTCAGTTCATATACATAAAATATAATATGAGAACAGTTTTCGATGTGAAATAGTTACAGGAAAAGCTGCAACAGGCTGTAATTTATTATAGAAACGGCTTTTAATGAAGCTTTCGTATATAAAAAAATAAAAGACAAAGTTTGCATGCTTGGATTAACATATTATTAAATATTTAATTATTATCAACCGAAAAATTAAAATTTTCCAAAAAAAGAATAATTATAATTAAAAGACCGATAATATAATGGTTCAAAAGTACACAGCACAAATCTTATCGTATATGGGGTGGTTCCATCCACGCAGCCCTACTTGAAAGTGTTGAGTCTATGATTTTTCTTGTTATCAACTCTACTTCTACTCTTTTACAACTATTAATTTAATTTGATACTTAATGTCTTTATTCTGAATATCGCATCTGCTGCTATCGCTCTCCCTTGCTACATG
The DNA here is from genome assembly GCA_015478945.1 of Trachelipus rathkii. Lineage (NCBI taxonomy): Eukaryota > Metazoa > Arthropoda > Malacostraca > Isopoda > Trachelipodidae > Trachelipus > Trachelipus rathkii. Next base: position 6,868 of record JABUQX010043798.1, read on the forward strand.
TATCATTACATCAATACACAGGATCATGCTCTTCTAAGCTCTTCTTGAGCTTATTATCCTTTTTCTCTCACGCGAGAAGATAGTCACGCTAAATCTTCTTGTTAGCAGTTCATTTTCTTATTTTCTATCATACTCTTATTGACTGCCAAATTGTCCTCTTATGATATTTGGCTCTTTTACGTTGTATATTCGATTTTCTATCAATTTAATCCTTTACAATTTTCACCTTGTATCAATTACGTTAGTTATATTCGCATCAATTATATCTTTTACATATATCGCGACTTAGTAATTAAGTATTTAATTTTTTAAACTCATCGCTTAATTATTTCCAATTTAAGGTATCTGCTCTATATCCTTACGCCTAGATTTAATGAGTTATATATATATAATATATATATTTATATAATTATTATTTATTATATTATTTAATATTAATATATTTTTTATATAATTTATTATATATTATTTAATATATATATATAAATTTATATATTATATTATTTAGGGATTGATATAGATAAGGTATGTTATTGTGCGTATATGTATTTGATAATAATAGGTGTGTAGGTTGTATTAGTGATTTATATATAGTAGCTGTTTTTGAAGTGTGATGAGTATGAGTAGATTATGTAGTGTGATTGTACTATGAGTTATTGGTTCATTGGAGGAGGATGTTTCGTTTTTTAGCTGTGTTTTGAGTGATGTGGTTGATTTACGAGTATGTGAGGGTGATTAGTTTCACTAGTATATTATATTGAGAATATATAGTAAGCGATTTGGTTTGTTGATGGTGAAATATAAGGTAAGTGATACCGGTACTTGTGAGTGAGGATTTGTATAGGATTTAGTGATGTGGAACTTGGCAGGTAGAATTATAACATATTATGATCCGAGTATATATTAACCAGTGGGGTATGAGGGGGTGAGGGTAGTTAATGTAATACCATGTAGTTTGATGATATCCTAGAATGAATTTTTTGGTATTAACTAGACGGTCTTATGACATTTCTGTGTAATTGATATAAGTAACTGGGTTATTTAGGTGAGTAAGCTTTTTCGTTCTTTTCGACTTACCGTATATCTGATTCTCTTACTTGCTATTCCGTTATTCTTGCATATTTGTGAGTGACGAACTAATATTAATATATATATTATATTAAATATATTATATAATATATATTAATATATATAATTAATATAATATATTATAATAATATAATTTATACATATATATATTAAATATTTTAATATATATTTTTAATTAATATATATATATATATATTACTATATTATATATATATATAAATATATTATATTATTATATATATTACTCACATTTGAAGTAAGGAAATTTATTCCTATATACTCACTTATATAGCTATGTTAATACCTACATAATATATATATAATCAATATATACCTACTGTACACACAATATTCAGCTGCTATTTTTAAAACTTTGACTATATTAAAACGATATATTTGTATTTTAATTTATCCATTATGTATAAATGGGCAGGCTGATGAATAAGGAGTGACTTGAGTGCTCAGGGAGTGCTAATAATTGAGGGTGAGTATATTATTGAATTATGTGAAGTGAGTATATATATTCAAGTTGTACCTATATATATATATATTATATATATATATATATATTAATATTTATATATATATATATATAATATACTCTACATATTTTAGCATATGAGTAGGATGTGATATAACCACCGGCTACCTATATAGCCTAATAAGCCTGGACCATTAGGATACTTTTAGCTAGCAATATGTTTTGAGTAGTTATAACTACTTTTAGCTCCTTTATTATCTTATATTTAGTGTATTTTGTACTTAGTTATCAGAGTTATTTATTATATATTATTATAATACCTATAGAGCTAAGATAAACATTTAATATTAATTCTTCCATATTATATGATTAATCGTATACTTACTATTTAATTTAATATTATATAATTTACATGACCATATATGATGTTACTAGATGATTACTCTCGCCTTAATAGAAACAATTAATTACATTCTTAATAACTTTGATGTCAATTTTTCCTAACCAAAATTTATTATAATTTATAAATAAATCATTATAAGAATAAAATATATATTTTATAATGAAAAGTTAACTACTTACTTATTTTTACTCAAAGTAATACTAACTATACTTATCAATGAGTTTAGTACAAAGAATAGCGACCCTAGGCGACAAACGACAACACACATCATAATTAATCAAAACTACCAAAAGTGCTGAATAAAATTTTAACTAGATGGAGTGAAGTTGAAAAAGAAGTTGCGGTCAATATAAACTCACGACGCAATTAATATATAAAAGAAATTTACAATCACTCTATCCCGAAAGTATGAAGTTATTTGAGAATAAAAAATAAATCCTGTAGCTCTAATAGTGATTAATAATATATATAAATTTATTTCTACTTATTTTAATAACAAAGAAATAAAAAATTACAATTATTCATTATAAAACTAAACAATAATTAAACTCAGTATAATATATTTATAATATCACTATACTAAATAAAAATGTCATCAAAGTGATACCAAAAAGAAAATCTCCTATATCATAAACGGTTCAATATAAACCAAGAGAACCATATACTGGCTATTTAGTTAAAAACTCGGTCCTCGATCAATAAGAAGCCCCATCATATTCCTATATCACAGTATGTTACCTATATTATAATAATATATATATATATATATATATAACTACTATTACTATAATATATATATATACTATATATATATATACTTTAAGAATTTATATTTGCCTATATCTTCGCTTACATACCCACAATCCTGAGGAGTAAGATGCAGAATGAACTCGCGCAAAGTCGACAGAGTCTGAGAAGCGATCACCAGAGAGCAATGAGCAGCAAAACAGTTGAAAAGGACTCACATCTCCCCCCACCAAGGATACACTCTTTAGGGAGAAGACAAAGGATAGATGAAAGAGATCTCTCAAATACAAAATATTGGAAAACGATTTCTCTCTCAACGGCCAAATCTGAACCACTCCTACTTCAATTAAGAGTAAGATATTGGACTATTGCAGAACCCATTTAGCATTCTGAATATGGCCCGACCATCACAACGCAAAGAAAATGGACAGTTGGTCGAAAGAGGAAACGCAAGATATATGCACTAATTTTTGCGAAGAGCCCTTCCCTCTGGGCACGTGCGGGGTCTCCACCGGACTTGATTTTTACACCCCGTTATTTAATACAGGAATTTCAACCTCCGCTTGTTTTCGTTGTTGCGCACGAATTAGAGTCTAAGCTTTCTATCTGCTTGGCGTTTAGTCCATTACCCCTCTTCAAGGCAGTTCTTACACATATGATTTTGTTTAAGATGCGTCCTCTTCTGACAGAGAACCCGAAATTGTTCGCCCGGCTTTTTCCCATTCCCTCCTTTCCCTTGTACTAAAAGAGAAAAATGGCGAAAACCCCCACCATGAGGATGATGCAAGTGTGGCAATTCCTTCCGTAACAAATGCCCCACATCTGAACAGTGAGAGATATTCCACAGTCCCGGAATGAAGAAGGGGACTTCCTCCCGACTATTATTAGGATAGGAAATGCCTCAGACCTATGCTGCCTAATTATCCAAATCCAAGCCGGTATTAGCCGGATGACAGGGTTAAACATCAGCGAAACCTCATTCACTTTCTAATTAGATCTGGCACCACAAATATCATCAGTAACTACAGATCTCTCCCCTATCACACAACACAGACACACAAGACCGCAAACACCAGGCAAAACAGAAACCACGACACACACCACATCACATCATATACTAATGTACTATCGCAATATGATTTAAATATATATATTTTATTAAAACATTTATTTTTTAAGTTTTTTATCAATATTAGTGCCTCTAATATATATATACCCTAAATTTATCCCTACCTATATCTATATTATGGATATATATATTAAGGGGAGAACAAGTGGTAAATCCTTATTTATAATATAACTATGAGTATATGACAGCCCTAGTTCATCGAGTAATATATATCCATGACAGGATATGAATAAAAGTACCTATATATATATATAATATAAAGGCTATAAACAGTAAGATGATTTTATCTCAGCTCCAATGAAGAAGAGAAATAATAGATATGGATTAATAATAACACCTATTGTAATGATGATTTTTTCCTGATAAGATGATTATTTTATTGTTTAAGGTTTAAAATTCACATTAAAAATAATTCTCACCTACCTAACCCTCCAACAATATAGTCAATATTTATCTCAAAGAGGAAGAACATTCAATCAATCAACTAATCTAGCATACGTTATGCGTACGGTTGACAAGCTACCAGGGGTATTAGTATAGGTCCACATGACGATTACTTGAATAAATCGTATATATTATAGTATAATGTAAGGTGCCCTAATTGTAGGTCATAATGTATTTCCTTATTGTTCCAACCCCTACGGTCAGATCTTACACCCCCTTCACTCCAAACTACAGATATTACCAAATCCCCAAAAACTCAGATTGAACTTGATACAAACTGGACTGTATGCAACTCTCATAGGTGGCACAAAAGAAGGTGAGAATTAATAATTATTAATTATGGGGTGACTGGTACTTATACTTGTAATGATAGAAACTTTTGTTATAAATGTTTGATATATCACAGTACAACTTTATTATAAAGAAATTAAGTAATCATAAAATTATGGAGGCGGTGGAAAGTAACGTTTAAGTTTATATTTATTAAGAGGTAATATTTTTAGTGGTATTGACAATGTTTTTTTAACAGTTAGGTCATTTAACTAATATATAATAATAATTATACTAAAATTAAATATATAGTATAATAGTGAAGAATAGAAACTTTTCAGTATATGGATAATCATAATAAACTGTAGAAATATATGCTATAAGTATAATTCTAAACGTGGAAATTTATATATAATTTTTAATTAGGTAGGATATAGGTATACTGGTACATATTACCTCAAATATAAAAAATTACACGTAACAGTATGGAATATTAAATTAATTACAATTAATTAAATATATAATATTATATATATATCTATAGCCTGAGTTGGTTTATATAATAGTATTACATTAAGAAATTTATATATAAATAATGATGAATAGGTATGTATTCAACAAGTTTCAAAAATAGAATCGTTAATATATCTCTATATAATAATATTAATTAATATAATTAATTAATAAATATAGAGTTTTTTAATATAAATATTTGATAATATATAAAAATGTGATTATATACGCGGGTGCAAAAGAAATTTCAAATATTTTAGAAAATATTAAAAATATAATAGGGATATTATCTGTAAAAATATAACACAGACAGGGAGGGAATATTTAAACTAATATGAATCTTTGAAACGTATAAAATCTTTATATTATGAATAGTTGTATTATCTTAAAATATGGCAGGGAGTAGGATTCCTAGTGTATGAGTTAACCTCTCACCCACAGGAGTCACTTATCATAGAGTCGGCAGGGGTAGAGTAGATAGTAAGATGAGTCCTTCTATTTAATTATTTATATTGTAACTCAATGTACTCATGATGAGTAACTATAATAACATAAAAGTGATAAATTAATATGATAATTAATTATATAGATTGATAGAACTAGGAATGATAGACCATAAAGTGAATTGAGAAATATAACGGTTTATTATTAGTTAATTATATTTATATAAATTTTATATTATGAAAATAGTAACTATTTATGTGACTCATAGGGTAAGAATCGTACATAATCTGATTAGTATCCGCTATCTCCAAAACGGATTCAACCTGTTCCATATATAATACCATACTATACGCTCTATATTTAGGGAGGAGGCGGGTGAGTATTAAGTATGTGACTTCGAGAATACTCGTAAACTCCATATTTAATTATAAAATAATATAGATTACAAATTATAATACTTGTTATAATTAAATGAGTATAGGGTGAGGCAAACCCTTCTCATGAAAAATGAATTGTATTATTTTTAGGTGGGAAGTAGTAATATTTTTACCTCCTTCTGAGATAGTAGTTTTGAGAAGGCTCATTAATTTAAATGAGACACAATGCATTGACTTATTGGTAAGTACTCAGTGAGTAGTGAGTGGGAGTTTCGTGAGAAATCCAGACTAAGATTATTAGTTGCATATATATATATAGTGACATGTAAAAAGGGGTGACTTTGAACATATTGACTATATATTAACTGAAAAACTATAATATGAAGTACTATACTTAATTTGTATAAGTGGTGAAGCTGCTCGACTTAGATAAGTAGGCACTCTGAGTTATAGATAGGGAGGGGGTGAGCCTCAATTAGGCTCTGCCATGATACCTAGAGAATTAGTGAGTGCATGATATTATACTATATCTATATTTTATAAATATAAGTTAGTATATTAAAATTGACTTGGAATTGAGGAAGTAGGTTTACACGTAACTAATTACATACAGCTGCAGACAATTAAATACTTAATAGAGAGTTCTTAGGCATGCATTCCCTCAAATTACGGTTTACCCATCGACTTTTAAATGCCTTATTTATTAATGTTTGTTTCAAACGCAGTATTTCTCTTAGTAATGAGGCTTTTGACTTTATCATCCGGCATAGTACGAAACTCTAATCTTATTCTAGAGTGCATAATCATACGTGAGTTTCTTTAAAATATACTACATCTTTGCACAATATGAAATCTTAGTTTTATATAGAATATAGAAAATACATTATGTTTCTCTTTCTCAAAAGAATTAAGAATAATTTTAAATAGTATTTATAATTAAGCTAAACAGCTCAATAGATGGCGTTTTATCTGTACATAAAGTATACATTGGAAATAACAGAGTGGGTGTCTTATTTTTGACAGTCATTGTGGAGAACTTGACTTTGTGCATCCGCCTTGCAAACTCTGATAGTTCAAAGTAAACTATATTATCAGGAGTGGAGTGAGAGGGGATAAGAGTCATGTCTTAGTTATGTATGGGAGAGGCGAGGTAAGATTGTTACTAATTTGATTTCATACACACATTGAGGGAGAATTATGATAGTGAGAGTAATTGTCTGTATAATAAGCTCGAGAATTCTATGACAGAAATGCAAGATATTTTATTTTCATTTTAAATTGTTGTACATGATATCTATTTCGTGTATTTCTAAATTTTGTTCCAAGAACAAACCCAAACCTATTGAAATTTTAGGAAGAGCAGAGGCAGAGCACACAACAATTTATTTTTGAGTGGGTGAACAGATAGGACTACTAATTATAGATTCCGGTAAAGTCCCATTCGCGGGGAAAAGCGATTGGGGATTTCCAAGCTATGCTTCTTGTGCCAAATCTGCATGTGCGAGATTCCCGTCTTGGATCGTGGCGAACTGCAGTTCCTATTGCGCTGAAACAAAAATTTAATCTAATACCTCTGGACTGAAATTTTTACTCTGCTAAGATTAAAGGATATCATCTTGCAAGATTTGCGAGCAATTGTGACAAACACTTGCCTACGCAAAACTTGATCTCAGACAGCTTACATGATAGCAGAATAGCACGCATTCTAAAGTGAAAACCAAGAGAAAAATTTGCAATCTATACTTGTTCTTCATTTCGTTTACACAATTTAGTTACACCTATTTAATACAGTGACCAAGTGCTACAAAGCTTCTAAGATGCGCTTTCACGCGCTCTCATGTAATTTTGCTTTGGAAGATTTAAAATGTTTTTTTTAATCCTTAGATGCACGCTTATTCACCAGTTCTGAGCTCCTTGAGCAAGTGACGTGGCAGATCCAGAGGAGGAGTACGAATATAAAGATTATCAAATTAATAATTTATATATGACCCACGCCTAAGAATAGTTGCTGGCCGTGCAGAGAAATGACTTTTTAGGTTCAACATTAGCGAGAAGTGAGTTTGGCCTAGCCAGGAAAGATCGACGCAGTACATTCTCTAGGTAGATTGGAATTATTGCACATAACCAAACTCAGTTCTATATAAAGGTAAGTTCAGTAATTTATTTTCTACAGTTTGAAGGACAATATCTATTAGTCTGGAGAGGAGCTGACACAAATTGATAAGTGGCTAGTCAAGCCTGCAATTAAGAAAAATTGCTTGAAAGAGGAACAAAATACCTCGCTTATCAAATACCACGAAGTACACGATTTATTCTCTTTATGGGAGTGTGAATAGAAACACTGTGAGAGAGAGTAAATTATAGGGAAGCAAAAGCGAGGACGATAGGAGATAAAATGACAAAATAATGTCATAATTACTTTAATATATAAAGAATAAATCACGGAATTTGCTCATTTGTAATCGAGAGTATAGACGAAGCATCTTACTGAATGAGTTTAAGTATAAGTCATTAATACTCTATGGGGAGATAGAATTCGACATGTATTTATTGAGATCTTTACAGATACCCGTACTGTGAACTGAGTAGGCAAAAAGATTGCAACTAATCATGCAAAGTTGGTTAAAGAGATGACTGTGCTATGCGTCAAAACAGTTTGCAAAAAATATGCTTGGCCTAAATTGCAAAATTGCAAAAGTCAATGATCTGTAATCAACAGTGGATTGATCACAACCTATGCAAAAAAGATAGAGTGCACGAAGGTAGCAGTACATTCGGAAGATGAACCCTATTGATTCTATTAATAGATACAAATTTATGTGACGAGATATGAATTTATAAATTTATCTCTAAGACTAAATATAAATTGGAGATAATTTTGACAGAACAAGAATGGATAACACAGCAGTAATAAGATCATAGATATATATATATTATATGAGTAAATATTTGTAAATTTAGTGAAATTGGTAGTGGGTGGGAGTTTGTTTTTTCCCGACAGAAGTTCATAGAGTGAAACTCAGGGTTGAGCAATTGGAGGCGGGTCTTTTGAGATTATAGAGATTTGGAAAAATATTCAATGAGAAAGATTAAAAGGAGTGAGCCATTTTTAAATCGGACGTCCGAGAAAAGGAACTAGAATTTATGATGATGTTATATTTGTGAATGTTAACGATACACTTAATTAAATAATTCAATATATATATATAATATATAATAAGTAAATATAATAATTAAATAATATATATGATATGTATAAAATGAATAATATAATAAATCTTTAAATTAAATAATATATTATAAAAAAGTGATAATACAAATAATAGCTAGTATCACATAATATCATATTATATAATATAGCAAATAGGATGATAAAAGTAAAAATATATTAGTATTAGAATTATTTGCAAAATTGTTTGAAAATAAAAAGACTATAAATATAAATATCAAATATATATCGTCCGCCATGTGGAAAACCCATTAAGGAATTTCTGAAAATTGTTCATTAATCTATATATTAAAATAAAAACCAATATGGCAAATATTATATAATAATATGAATTGATAATAGTATAAATTGTTAATCTATAAATATAATCAATTATTAACATTAATCATAATAATAAAATAATCATATATCTAATCAAATATATAATTAAACTATACTAATAATATAAATAAATTAATAATAAAAGCGGATAGTAATAATTTGATAATAATTCAATAATATAATAATAATAATAATAATAGTAATATAATATAATATAATAATAATATATAATAATAATAATATATAATAATAATAATAAAAATATATAATGAAAGCGATAGTAGCCAGTAAAAATAATATATTAATATATAATATAATAATAAATAATAATTAAAATATAATAATTAATAATAATAATATAATAATCATTGAATATAATATACTTAATGACATAGTGGCAAGATCAATAATAAGTAGCAAAGCTGATAATAATAATGGCTTTGATGATTTTGTAATAAATACGATAATGTACTGTAAAAAAGGGTTAAGCTGGATGATGAAGAAGATCCAAGAAGAGACCGATGGTTATATAAATGACTTGATAAAGGGAACAGGAAGTAGCGGATTGAAGGCCTGTTACAAAGAGTTCATCCATTGGGACAAGGAACTGTCCTTGGCGGTTGACTCATTTCTACAGTCCACTCTATGCATTCTAATCCTTCCTATCGCATCTACAATCTGGTGGATGATGTCATATCGAAAAATATCCTAATCAAATATTTTGACAGAAAATTAAAAGGACCTTGACTGTTCTAAGGGTGGATTTCGTCTTCAGGTTTATGCATAGTAGAGTAAAGAAATTCATACAGAGTTGTGATGTCTGTCAGTAAAACAAAAGCGTTAGGAAGATATCTCCAGAATTCGGTAGGTTTAAGGAAGTCTCGGAGAAATTTGACACTCTCCATGTGGATTTTGTTAATGCTACCGTATAATATGGGTTTCAATTATCTGCTTGTTTTTATCGACTGATTTAGTAAGTATCCCTTCGCCTACCTTCTTAGGCAGGAGACGGTTGATTCTGGATTAAATGTGTTGGTGAGCGAAATTTTTCCGTTCTGTGGCTCAACAAAAAGACTCATCTCAGATCGGGGAAGCCAATTCACAGCCAAATTGTTTAATGAAGTTTGTAACCTACTCGGCATAGATAAGATTGTCACAACGGCTTTAATGTGGAGACCTCTGGTGACACATGTTGTATATAAAAATAAGAATGTGTTCGTTCCGAAAGATCTCCACAAGGCAAGGTCCGTATTAATAAGAAATCAACAGTATTAATGTGGGAAAACTGGCCAGAGAGATCTCTCCGGAACACTTAACCGGGTGTTTAACGGGTAAAAAGAATTAACGTTTATACTTAAAAACAAAACATATATGCCAGTATGAGAAAAATTCTTTTTTTTCATTACAACAAAAAATGTAAGAATTTATCATAATATAACAACCGACGGGAGCGCTGGAAGCCCTGAAAAAAATAAGGTTAAATAAGAAAAAAATAAGAAGTAACTACTCTGTTTTATCCACTGTACCTAACTATCATAGTTTAGGTAATATATATATATGATATATATATAAAATATTTCATTATTAGATTAAGCTATGTTATATATATTAATAGATATATATAGATATATATTATATATATTATAGTAGTAATATATAGTAAGCATATGAGATGATGGTGTGTTGGTGTGGGTTTCGTTCAAAGGCTCACTGATAAGCCGCCGACTGAAATTTCTACTCGATTCCCTTTTTTAATATTAGCGATTAGTGGCAACTCTTATTTCTCTGAGTCAATGCATCTCTTAAAGTTAAAGACAGCAGTTAAATTGATACTTTTATCCTTCAAAAAAATCATCTTCTTTCCTCTATTTAATACTATGGACAAAACGCATGCAACACGGTAAAAATTGTGAATAAATTCTCATGAGTTCTTTACAAAAATGTCACAGTAGGGAATTGCAATAGAGGAGTTAAAATAGTCAAACCCAACCAGATGGGAATTAATGAGGTCTGTTTATATATTTTGTAATAATGTATTGTAAGGGTAGGATTTTGTATTTCTTTATATGTGTCAAATTACCACTCTCAAAAAAAATGTTTTCCTAGATCACTGTGATGAAGGAGCCAAAGGGGAAATCGCTTGATTCTTTCCAGCGATTCATTCACTCTAAAGTCACCACATGTGAGAATAGGATTTTATACTCTCACTATAGCTATGTATACCTGCTATATATACACCTGTACACCAAACTCTGACTGTTATTTTTGTTGTGTAAAAAAATTCTAACGGTTGTATTTTGTATTAAACTTTCAAATAATATTGTAATGGGCAGGCCGCGAAGGCTAATGCCCAAGGGAGTGCCGAGAGTGAGGGAATTTCGAATGGTGAGGTCAGTTGGTATCTTACATTACAAGAAGAGAGATGTGTTAAAAAAAACCGGCACCGTCAAAGCCGAAAAATTAGGCTTTAGCTGAGTTGTTGTGTTAACCTTTTAGAAATCTTATTATAAACTGTAAATCAAGTGTTTAAATAATTTTAACCCTACACTACAGAAAAAAGGGTTTAAATGCCATTATATGATAATCGACTCATTATTAAATATTAAAACAGACCATTGTGTTAACTGATTACTCGCTATGAACTATTAATCATTTTAAACTTTGATGTCATTTTACCCATTTAATTTAAATAATCTTAAAAATAAAATAAAGAAGTAACTGCTCTGTTTATCCACAGTAAAAAGCAATGTTATAGTGTATATATATATATATATATTATATAATTATAATATAATATATATATTATATATATATTATATAATATAATATATATTATAATATAATATATGTATGTATGTTATGTATGTATGTGTGTGTGTGTGTGTGGTTTCGTTCAAAGGCTGAAATTTCTACTCGATTTCCTTTTTTAATATTAGCGATTAGGTGGCCAACTCTTATTTCTCTGATCAAAAAAATAGTTCCGTTTTCCTTATAGGATTAGGACAACTTCGATTGTTTGCCGACCGACAAAATTAGCAGTCATTTTTGTTAAAGAAATCACAATTTAAATTACATTAGCAAGAAATAATAATATTATTATTAATAATTATACAATAATAATTAACATAATTATTAAATTTTATAATAACTTGATCATGACTCTTTATAAACTATTTATCATAATGTTCCTAAGCAAATCATTGTGACAGTCATTGCTGCCACGAGAGTATGCCAACTCGTTGAGGTCAGAATGACCCTTCTAGGCTAGTAAGCCTAATTATGCCCCTCGGCAGGACCTAAGTAAGTTTTGTTTCATGTTATTAGTGGAGATGTTTCTGTGTGGATTAATAATGAAGCTTTCATATTATTTTTAATAAGATATTATATTTTGTACTTGATTTAAAGTGTCGCTTTTAATAAATTGAGCTCTTAGTTGTTAAATACGGGGATATTGCATTAGTATTTCGATTTAAGTTTCATAAAAATTACTAATTTTTTTCTCCGCAGTGTTGTAGGCGTATATATACCTATATACTATATACCTATATCGCCTTATATATAATATATATATAATATATACTATAGTATATATATATTATATATATATATTATATATATATTAGTGATGTTATCGGATGTCCAAAATTTTTGACATCCGCGGGAAGCGGATGTGAGTGCGGATGTGA